>CALYDD020000434.1:0-148839 GCA_944472135.2 Trichobilharzia regenti | reverse complement strand
TGGACTGCAAAACTGCTGACAGGATTACTGCAACAATTCCATTAAATGAAAGCTAACTCTATAATGTAATTGTTATTGAGTAGTTATAGGAGCAAGGACAAATAAAACTCACACCGTCTACTATCCTTGCAAACATTATGATTATTAATGCTGTCACTCATATGAATTACGTGCAGATATATATACATACATATAGTTCGAAACACAGTTAGGTCTATTTTTAAACCACTAAATTTTTATCACATATAATACGAGTTTCTTCGTGATTAAAGATACTCCTTGCTAACGAGCGACAACTGGCACGACACCTAGGTCCAAGGCTTCTTCCCAATGACCTCCAACCATCTAATAGATTTAATAAAGTTGGTGTACTCCATATTTATCTAACACGCTACACGCTATTTACGCCTTCGCCATTCTACTATTATTAGCCGAAAATTCCTAGCCCAAGGCTTCACGCCCGTGGCTGAATTATTTTTTACATTTTGGTCCTTCTAAAGACATTTTAATGGGCCTACTGTGTGACTATAGATGACATATACTATATGAATGAACCCTAAATTTGAGAAAATATCTACGTGTATACACTTGTATGTTGGACTATATGAACCGTGATCCTCATTTACAAAACACACTTCTACCACAGTAAACAGGAAGAATTATTTTGATCTTAAATACATAACATATTCGAAAAAACACACAAATTTTACCTCACAAGCACTTTCATAAACCAAGCATCAACTCTATCTCTCACACTGACTAATACAGCCTTGTATGCGCCACAGTTAAATTATGGAATGAAACACGTGATTTAGACGCGTTACTTACATTAGCCAGATTATTATTACCACCCGTTATTCGCGCTACCAAAGGAATCATATACGTGCATATCGGTGAGATGATGGAGTTTCCACGTGAAAACAACCACCACCGCGACCTTCAGGTTCCTCGATGCTCTTGAGAGCTGTCATCCGAAAGCACCCCAAATGTCGACCTAAACAAAAGATTACTTACAATTTATTTAAACGTTGGAATATCAGACAGTCTTGTCGACGTCATACCAGCTGTCAGCCGACAAGATTGTTGGCTCTATCCACCTATTTCAGAAGGAAGAAAGAACACAAGAGTTTCATGCATTAGGTTGTATCAGAAATACGACAACATAGGTGAGAGTGATGAATAATTGAGAAATCAATCATGTTTAACAGACAGATAATATTGCAGAACATAACAATCGTCCAAGATATTAACACAACCATCCTCGAGATACGCCTTGTATTGTATTCAGCCATAGGTACACTCAAGTGAACACACTACAAACAGCTTCAATGTATACCGTTCAGACAAATTGTAATTTCTTCTTACCAAGTTGGTGTGGACTGCAAAACTGCTGACAGGATTACTGCAACAATTCCATTAAATGAAAGCTAACTCTATAATGTAATTGTTATTGAGTAGTTATAGGAGCAAGGACAAATAAAACTCACACCGTCTACTATCCTTGCAAACATTATGATTATTAATGCTGTCACTCATATGAATTACGTGCAGATATATATACATACATATAGTTCGAAACACAGTTAGGTCTATTTTTAAACCACTAAATTTTTATCACATATAATACGAGTTTCTTCGTGATTAAAGATACTCCTTGCTAACGAGCGACAACTGGCACGACACCTAGGTCCAAGGCTTCTTCCCAATGACCTCCAACCATCTAACAGATATAATAAAGTTGGTATACTTCATTAATCACTGACAACGCCAACAACGTCCTGTCAACTAGAAAACAATTACCTCACAATACCACTTTGTCATCATCCACTCAAACAAACTCAATACACAATCACAATCTCACTCACTTACAACATCTCTCATTCCATCCACACCACAGAACTCCCTGGACACGAGAAGGAATCTGCAAACGAAATGTAAACAATTCACCTACAACACATTCACATTGTATTCACCGTCTCAAATTGACTCATTCTCACGACAATTGAACAAAATAGAATCTTCCCTGAACACCTCATCGTCGCCTACACCTACACCTGAAAACTAACAGAAGTCCATACGCACAGAGAAAGAAGAAAAATGCATCGACACAATTTTACATGACTGAAACACTAGTGTCGCCACGAAACGCACCTCAATCGTACCTCAATCGCACAGCAACAACAACAACAACACTCACATCCTATAACAACCAACCATGTCACAAAATAATCACAACACTACACTACATTACAACTAGTGTCAAAATTACACTCACTTCACTTGACACCCGTCACACACAAATCACCTCCTCTTCTCACCCACCTAAGCCAGAATTCAAATATCACAAAGCTTACTTCTTCGCCATCTCATTCAGCCACATAGATAAATATATTCATCTTCCTCCATAAGCCAGTCAATGTCAATATCACCAACCACCACTTTGCATACCATAGATGCATATGGGAATTCAACACATCCCAACTATTCAGGTCCCACAAACACACACATCGCGTCTTCTTTAGCCTTGTCTTCCGTCCTCTAATCTGGTAACCTCTCCTCCGAATTCATAAAACCTATTCTACCTTGCTCTCCACGCCAGTCCAATCCACTCCACTCAAGACCACTACAGTACAGTCTTACAACACACCTACATAACAGAATTAAGCACACTATCGCATAGTTAACAGTCAACGCTAGTATCATAAGTAACCAATCTACCCTATTCATATTACATCTAAACACTAAGCACTACTCACACTCACAACGACAACGTCATTTCACCACTCGAATCGGTAACTTCAATCACTTGCACCAACTACAATCTTCTCCACAACAACGGATCACTACAGTGCAATTCACTCTCATTTGAAATGGAAAGTAAACACTGACACAGACAACATCCTAACCGGCCACACACATCACCTACAAAATTGACCAGCCTACACTTATGTGTATGACGTACCTGAGCATCCTCATGCAACACCCATCACTGTGTAGTTGGTTGTTTGTCTTTGTGGTGCGTGATCCTTTTCAATTTAATATTATCCATGTTTCAATTATATTTGTTGAGTGTAGAGTGGAAGTATTTTCTTGTTTAGTCCTCCATTTGTGCGTCGATGGCTTGGGACTGAGATTAACCCTTGGTTTATTATAGATCCACCTTCGAAGGAATTGGTGAATATTATTCGAAAGCAAAAGCTCCCAGACGGTTCTGCCTCGTATGAAATAACAGAAAAACCATCCCTGAGAATAAGGAGCTTGAATGGAATGATTACGTGTGAGGTTGCTTCATGGAAATATTGCTTTCAGTTGTCATTATTTCTAGGTGGTTTCTGCTACAGTGCACTGAATAAGGTGAAAGTGGTTACTAAGACTTACTTACATGACGTCCGCGATCGTGTATTCAAAAGGGAAGGCGGGAAAAGAGATCATATGTCCCTAGGTACACTCAAGTGAACACACTACAAACAGCTTCAATGTATACCGTTCAGACAAATTGTAATTTCTTCTTACCAAGTTGGTGTGGACTGCAAAACTGCTGACAGGATTACTGCAACAATTCCATTAAATGAAAGCTAACTCTATAATGTAATTGTTATTGAGTAGTTATAGGAGCAAGGACAAATAAAACTCACACCGTCTACTATCCTTGCAAACATTATGATTATTAATGCTGTCACTCATATGAATTACGTGCAGATATATATACATACATATAGTTCGAAACACAGTTAGGTCTATTTTTAAACCACTAAATTTTTATCACATATAATACGAGTTTCTTCGTGATTAAAGATACTCCTTGCTAACGAGCGACAACTGGCACGACACCTAGGTCCAAGGCTTCTTCCCAATGACCTCCAACCATCTAACAGATTTAATAAAGTTGGTATACTTCATTAATCACTGACAATGCCAACAACGTCCTGTCAACTAGAAAACAATTACCTCACAATACCACTTTGTCATCATCCACTCAAACAAACTCAATACACAATCACAATCTCACTCACTTACAACATCTCTCATTCCATCCACACCACAGAACTCCCTGGACACGAGAAGGAATCTGCAAACGAAATGTAAACAATTCACCTACAACACATTCACATTGTATTCACCGTCTCAAATTGACTCATTCTCACGACAATTGAACACAATAGAATCTTCCCTGAACACCTCATCGTCGCCTACACCTACACCTGAAAACTAACAGAAGTCCATACGCACAGAGAAAGAAGAAAAATGCATCGACACAATTTTACATGACTGAAACACTAGTGTCGCCACGAAACGCACCTCAATCGTACCTCAATCGCACAGCAGCAACAACAACACTATAACAACCAACCATGTCACAAAATAATCACAACACTACACTACATTACAACTAGTGTCAAAATTACACTCACTTCACTTGACACCCGTCACACACAAATCACCTCCTCTTCTCACCCACCTAAGCCAGAATTCAAATATCACAAAGCTTACTTCTTCGCCATCTCATTCAGCCACATAGATAAATATATTCATCTTCCTCCATAAGCCAGTCAATGTCAATATCACCAACCACCACTTTGCATACCATAGATGCATATGGGAATTCAACACATCCCAACTATTCAGGTCCCACAAACACACACATCGCGTCTTCTTTAGCCTTGTCTTCCGTCCTCTAATCTGGTAACCTCTCCTCCGAATTCATAAAACCTATTCTACCTTGCTCTCCACGCCAGTCCAATCCATTCCACTCAAGACCACTACAGTACAGTCTTACAACACACCTACATAACAGAATTAAGCACACTATCGCATAGTTAACAGTCAACGCTAGTATCATAAGTAACCAATCTACCCTATTCATATTACATCTAAACACTAAGCACTACTCACACTCACAACGACAACGTCATTTCACCACTCGAATCGGTAACTTCAATCACTTGCACCAACTACAATCTTCTCCACAACAACGGATCACTACAGTGCAATTCACTCTCATCTGAAATGGAAAGTAAACACTGACACAGACAACATCCTAACCGGCCACACACATCACCTACAAAATTGACCAGCCTACACTTATGTGTATGACGTACCTGAGCATCCTCATGCAACACCCATCACTGTGTAGTTGGTTGTTTGTCTTTGTGGTGCGTGATCCTTTTCAATTTAATATTATCCATGTTTCAATTATATTTGTTGAGTGTAGAGTGGAAGTATTTTCTTGTTTAGTCCTCCATTTGTGCGTCGATGGCTTGGGACTGAGATTAACCCTTGGTTTATTATAGATCCACCTTCGAAGGAATTGGTGAATATTATTCGAAAGCAAAAGCTCCCAGACGGTTCTGCCTCGTATGAAATAACAGAAAAACCATCCCTGAGAATAAGGAGCTTGAATGGAATGATTACATGTGAGGTTGCTTCATGGAAATATTGCTTTCAGTTGTCATTATTTCTAGGTGGTTTCTGCTACAGTGCACTGAATAAGGTGAAAGTGGTTACTAAGACTTACTTCCATGACGTCCGCGATCGTATATTCAAAAGGGAAGGCGGGAAAAGAGATCATATGTCCCTAGGTACACTCAAGTGAACACACTACAAACAGCTTCAATGTATACCGTTCAGACAAATTGTAATTTCTTCTTACCAAGTTGGTGTGGACTGCAAAACTGCTGACAGGATTACTGCAACAATTCCATTAAATGAAAGCTAACTCTATAATGTAATTGTTATTGAGTAGTTATAGGAGCAAGGACAAATAAAACTCACACCGTCTACTATCCTTGCAAACATTATGATTATTAATGCTGTCACTCATATGAATTACGTGCAGATATATATACATACATATAGTTCGAAACACGGTTAGGTCTATTTTTAAACCACTAAATTTTTATCACATATAATACGAGTTTCTTCGAGATTAAAGATACTCCTTGCTAACGAGCGACAACTGGCACGACACCTAGGTCCAAGGCTTCTTCCCAATGACCTCCAACCATCTAACAGATATAATAAAGTTGGTATACTTCATTAATCACTGACAACGCCAACAACGTCCTGTCAACTAGAAAACAATTACCTCACAATACCACTTTGTCATCATCCACTCAAACAAACTCAATACACAATCACAATCTCACTCACTTACAACATCTCTCATTCCATCCACACCACAGAACTCCCTGGACACGAGAAGGAATCTGCAAACGAAATGTAAACAATTCACCTACAACACATTCACATTGTATTCACCGTCTCAAATTGACTCATTCTCACGACAATTGAACAAAATAGAATCTTCCCTGAACACCTCATCGTCGCCTACACCTACACCTGAAAACTAACAGAAGTCCATACGCACAGAGAAAGAAGAAAAATGCATCGACACAATTTTACATGACTGAAACACTAGTGTCGCCACGAAACGCACCTCAATCGTACCTCAATCGCACAGCAGCAACAACAACAACAACACTCACATCCATACCAACCAACCATGTCACAAAATAATCACAACACTACACTACATTACAACTAGTGTCAAAATTACACTCACTTCACTTGACACCCGTCACACACAAATCACCTCCTCTTCTCACCCACCTAAGCCAGAATTCAAATATCACAAAGCTTACTTCTTCGCCATCTCATTCAGCCACATAGATAAATATATTCATCTTCCTCCATAAGCCAGTCAATGTCAATATCACCAACCACCACTTTGCATACCATAGATGCATATGGGAATTCAACACATCCCAACTATTCAGGTCCCACAAACACACACATCGCGTCTTCTTTAGCCTTGTCTTCCGTCCTCTAATCTGGTAACCTCTCCTCCGAATTCATAAAACCTATTCTACCTTGCTCTCCACGCCAGTCCAATCCATTCCACTCAAGACCACTACAGTACAGTCTTACAACACACCTACATAACAGAATTAAGCACACTATCGCATAGTTAACAGTCAACGCTAGTATCATAAGTAACCAATCTACCCTATTCATATTACATCTAAACACTAAGCACTACTCACACTCACAACGACAACGTCATTTCACCACTCGAATCGGTAACTTCAATCACTTGCACCAACTACAATCTTCTCCACAACAACGGATCACTACAGTGCAATTCACTCTCATTTGAAATGGAAAGTAAACACTGACACAGACAACATCCTAACCGGCCACACACATCACCTACAAAATTGACCAGCCTACACTTATGTGTATGACGTACCTGAGCATCCTCATGCAACACCCATCACTGTGTAGTTGGTTGTTTGTCTTTGTGGTGCGTGATCCTTTTCAATTTAATATTATCCATGTTTCAATTATATTTGTTGAGTGTAGAGTGGAAGTATTTTCTTGTTTAGTCCTCCATTTGTGCGTCGATGGCTTGGGACTGAGATTAACCCTTGGTTTATTATAGATCCACCTTCGAAGGAATTGGTGAATATTATTCGAAAGCAAAAGCTCCCAGACGGTTCTGCCTCGTATGAAATAACAGAAAAACCATCCCTGAGAATAAGGAGCTTGAATGGAATGATTACGTGTGAGGTTGCTTCATGGAAATATTGCTTTCAGTTGTCATTATTTCTAGGTGGTTTCTGCTACAGTGCACTGAATAAGGTGAAAGTGGTTACTAAGACTTACTTACATGACGTCCGCGATCGTGTATTCAAAAGGGAAGGCGGGAAAAGAGATCATATGTCCCTAGGTACACTCAAGTGAACACACTACAAACAGCTTCAATGTATACCGTTCAGACAAATTGTAATTTCTTCTTACCAAGTTGGTGTGGACTGCAAAACTGCTGACAGGATTACTGCAACAATTCCATTAAATGAAAGCTAACTCTATAATGTAATTGTTATTGAGTAGTTATAGGAGCAAGGACAAATAAAACTCACACCGTCTACTATCCTTGCAAACATTATGATTATTAATGCTGTCACTCATATGAATTACGTGCAGATATATATACATACATATAGTTCGAAACACGGTTAGGTCTATTTTTAAACCACTAAATTTTTATCACATATAATACGAGTTTCTTCGTGATTAAAGATACTCCTTGCTAACGAGCGACAACTGGCACGACACCTAGGTCCAAGGCTTCTTCCCAATGACCTCCAACCATCTAACAGATATAATAAAGTTGGTATACTTCATTAATCACTGACAACGCCAACAACGTCCTGTCAACTAGAAAACAATTACCTCACAATACCACTTTGTCATCATCCACTCAAACAAACTCAATACACAATCACAATCTCACTCACTTACAACATCTCTCATTCCATCCACACCACAGAACTCCCTGGACACGAGAAGGAATCTGCAAACGAAATGTAAACAATTCACCTACAACACATTCACATTGTATTCACCGTCTCAAATTGACTCATTCTCACGACAATTGAACAAAATAGAATCTTCCCTGAACACCTCATCGTCGCCTACACCTACACCTGAAAACTAACAGAAGTCCATACGCACAGAGAAAGAAGAAAAATGCATCGACACAATTTTACATGACTGAAACACTAGTGTCGCCACGAAACGCACCTCAATCGTACCTCAATCGCACAGCAGCAACAACAACAACAACACTCACATCCATACCAACCAACCATGTCACAAAATAATCACAACACTACACTACATTACAACTAGTGTCAAAATTACACTCACTTCACTTGACACCCGTCACACACAAATCACCTCCTCTTCTCACCCACCTAAGCCAGAATTCAAATATCACAAAGCTTACTTCTTCGCCATCTCATTCAGCCACATAGATAAATATATTCATCTTCCTCCATAAGCCAGTCAATGTCAATATCACCAACCACCACTTTGCATACCATAGATGCATATGGGAATTCAACACATCCCAACTATTCAGGTCCCACAAACACACACATCGCGTCTTCTTTAGCCTTGTCTTCCGTCCTCTAATCTGGTAACCTCTCCTCCGAATTCATAAAACCTATTCTACCTTGCTCTCCACGCCAGTCCAATCCACTCCACTCAAGACCACTACAGTACAGTCTTACAACACACCTACATAACAGAATTAAGCACACTATCGCATAGTTAACAGTCAACGCTAGTATCATAAGTAACCAATCTACCCTATTCATATTACATCTAAACACTAAGCACTACTCACACTCACAACGACAACGTCATTTCACCACTCGAATCGGTAACTTCAATCACTTGCACCAACTACAATCTTCTCCACAACAACGGATCACTACAGTGCAATTCACTCTCATTTGAAATGGAAAGTAAACACTGACACAGACAACATCCTAACCGGCCACACACATCACCTACAAAATTGACCAGCCTACACTTATGTGTATGACGTACCTGAGCATCCTCATGCAACACCCATCACTGTGTAGTTGGTTGTTTGTCTTTGTGGTGCGTGATCCTTTTCAATTTAATATTATCCATGTTTCAATTATATTTGTTGAGTGTAGAGTGGAAGTATTTTCTTGTTTAGTCCTCCATTTGTGCGTCGATGGCTTGGGACTGAGATTAACCCTTGGTTTATTATAGATCCACCTTCGAAGGAATTGGTGAATATTATTCGAAAGCAAAAGCTCCCAGACGGTTCTGCCTCGTATGAAATAACAGAAAAACCATCCCTGAGAATAAGGAGCTTGAATGGAATGATTACGTGTGAGGTTGCTTCATGGAAATATTGCTTTCAGTTGTCATTATTTCTAGGTGGTTTCTGCTACAGTGCACTGAATAAGGTGAAAGTGGTTACTAAGACTTACTTACATGACGTCCGCGATCGTGTATTCAAAAGGGAAGGCGGGAAAAGAGATCATATGTCCCTAGGTACACTCAAGTGAACACACTACAAACAGCTTCAATGTATACCGTTCAGACAAATTGTAATTTCTTCTTACCAAGTTGGTGTGGACTGCAAAACTGCTGACAGGATTACTGCAACAATTCCATTAAATGAAAGCTAACTCTATAATGTAATTGTTATTGAGTAGTTATAGGAGCAAGGACAAATAAAACTCACACCGTCTACTATCCTTGCAAACATTATGATTATTAATGCTGTCACTCATATGAATTACGTGCAGATATATATACATACATATAGTTCGAAACACAGTTAGGTCTATTTTTAAACCACTAAATTTTTATCACATATAATACGAGTTTCTTCGTGATTAAAGATACTCCTTGCTAACGAGCGACAACTGGCACGACACCTAGGTCCAAGGCTTCTTCCCAATGACCTCCAACCATCTAACAGATATAATAAAGTTGGTATACTTCATTAATCACTGACAACGCCAACAACGTCCTGTCAACTAGAAAACAATTACCTCACAATACCACTTTGTCATCATCCACTCAAACAAACTCAATACACAATCACAATCTCACTCACTTACAACATCTCTCATTCCATCCACACCACAGAACTCCCTGGACACGAGAAGGAATCTGCAAACGAAATGTAAACAATTCACCTACAACACATTCACATTGTATTCACCGTCTCAAATTGACTCATTCTCACGACAATTGAACAAAATAGAATCTTCCCTGAACACCTCATCGTCGCCTACACCTACACCTGAAAACTAACAGAAGTCCATACGCACAGAGAAAGAAGAAAAATGCATCGACACAATTTTACATGACTGAAACACTAGTGTCGCCACGAAACGCACCTCAATCGTACCTCAATCGCACAGCAGCAACAACAACAACAACACTCACATCCTATACCAACCAACCATGTCACAAAATAATCACAACACTACACTACATTACAACTAGTGTCAAAATTACACTCACTTCACTTGACACCCGTCACACACAAATCACCTCCTCTTCTCACCCACCTAAGCCAGAATTCAAATATCACAAAGCTTACTTCTTCGCCATCTCATTCAGCCACATAGATAAATATATTCATCTTCCTCCATAAGCCAGTCAATGTCAATATCACCAACCACCACTTTGCATACCATAGATGCATATGGGAATTCAACACATCCCAACTATTCAGGTCCCACAAACACACACATCGCGTCTTCTTTAGCCTTGTCTTCCGTCCTCTAATCTGGTAACCTCTCCTCCGAATTCATAAAACCTATTCTACCTTGCTCTCCACGCCAGTCCAATCCACTCCACTCAAGACCACTACAGTACAGTCTTACAACACACCTACATAACAGAATTAAGCACACTATCGCATAGTTAACAGTCAACGCTAGTATCATAAGTAACCAATCTACCCTATTCATATTACATCTAAACACTAAGCACTACTCACACTCACAACGACAACGTCATTTCACCACTCGAATCGGTAACTTCAATCACTTGCACCAACTACAATCTTCTCCACAACAACGGATCACTACAGTGCAATTCACTCTCATTTGAAATGGAAAGTAAACACTGACACAGACAACATCCTAACCGGCCACACACATCACCTACAAAATTGACCAGCCTACACTTATGTGTATGACGTACCTGAGCATCCTCATGCAACACCCATCACTGTGTAGTTGGTTGTTTGTCTTTGTGGTGCGTGATCCTTTTCAATTTAATATTATCCATGTTTCAATTATATTTGTTGAGTGTAGAGTGGAAGTATTTTCTTGTTTAGTCCTCCATTTGTGCGTCGATGGCTTGGGACTGAGATTAACCCTTGGTTTATTATAGATCCACCTTCGAAGGAATTGGTGAATATTATTCGAAAGCAAAAGCTCCCAGACGGTTCTGCCTCGTATGAAATAACAGAAAAACCATCCCTGAGAATAAGGAGCTTGAATGGAATGATTACGTGTGAGGTTGCTTCATGGAAATATTGCTTTCAGTTGTCATTATTTCTAGGTGGTTTCTGCTACAGTGCACTGAATAAGGTGAAAGTGGTTACTAAGACTTACTTACATGACGTCCGCGATCGTGTATTCAAAAGGGAAGGCGGGAAAAGAGATCATATGTCCCTAGGTACACTCAAGTGAACACACTACAAACAGCTTCAATGTATACCGTTCAGACAAATTGTAATTTCTTCTTACCAAGTTGGTGTGGACTGCAAAACTGCTGACAGGATTACTGCAACAATTCCATTAAATGAAAGCTAACTCTATAATGTAATTGTTATTGAGTAGTTATAGGAGCAAGGACAAATAAAACTCACACCGTCTACTATCCTTGCAAACATTATGATTATTAATGCTGTCACTCATATGAATTACGTGCAGATATATATACATACATATAGTTCGAAACACAGTTAGGTCTATTTTTAAACCACTAAATTTTTATCACATATAATACGAGTTTCTTCGTGATTAAAGATACTCCTTGCTAACGAGCGACAACTGGCACGACACCTAGGTCCAAGGCTTCTTCCCAATGACCTCCAACCATCTAACAGATATAATAAAGTTGGTATACTTCATTAATCACTGACAACGCCAACAACGTCCTGTCAACTAGAAAACAATTACCTCACAATACCACTTTGTCATCATCCACTCAAACAAACTCAATACACAATCACAATCTCACTCACTTACAACATCTCTCATTCCATCCACACCACAGAACTCCCTGGACACGAGAAGGAATCTGCAAACGAAATGTAAACAATTCACCTACAACACATTCACATTGTATTCACCGTCTCAAATTGACTCATTCTCACGACAATTGAACAAAATAGAATCTTCCCTGAACACCTCATCGTCGCCTACACCTACACCTGAAAACTAACAGAAGTCCATACGCACAGAGAAAGAAGAAAAATGCATCGACACAATTTTACATGACTGAAACACTAGTGTCGCCACGAAACGCACCTCAATCGTACCTCAATCGCACAGCAGCAACAACAACAACAACACTCACATCCTATACCAACCAACCATGTCACAAAATAATCACAACACTACACTACATTACAACTAGTGTCAAAATTACACTCACTTCACTTGACACCCGTCACACACAAATCACCTCCTCTTCTCACCCACCTAAGCCAGAATTCAAATATCACAAAGCTTACTTCTTCGCCATCTCATTCAGCCACATAGATAAATATATTCATCTTCCTCCATAAGCCAGTCAATGTCAATATCACCAACCACCACTTTGCATACCATAGATGCATATGGGAATTCAACACATCCCAACTATTCAGGTCCCACAAACACACACATCGCGTCTTCTTTAGCCTTGTCTTCCGTCCTCTAATCTGGTAACCTCTCCTCCGAATTCATAAAACCTATTCTACCTTGCTCTCCACGCCAGTCCAATCCATTCCACTCAAGACCACTACAGTACAGTCTTACAACACACCTACATAACAGAATTAAGCACACTATCGCATAGTTAACAGTCAACGCTAGTATCATAAGTAACCAATCTACCCTATTCATATTACATCTAAACACTAAGCACTACTCACACTCACAACGACAACGTCATTTCACCACTCGAATCGGTAACTTCAATCACTTGCACCAACTACAATCTTCTCCACAACAACGGATCACTACAGTGCAATTCACTCTCATTTGAAATGGAAAGTAAACACTGACACAGACAACATCCTAACCGGCCACACACATCACCTACAAAATTGACCAGCCTACACTTATGTGTATGACGTACCTGAGCATCCTCATGCAACACCCATCACTGTGTAGTTGGTTGTTTGTCTTTGTGGTGCGTGATCATTTTCAATTTAATATTATCCATGTTTCAATTATATTTGTTGAGTGTAGAGTGGAAGTATTTTCTTGTTTAGTCCTCCATTTGTGCGTCGATGGCTTGGGACTGAGATTAACCCTTGGTTTATTATAGATCCACCTTCGAAGGAATTGGTGAATATTATTCGAAAGCAAAAGCTCCCAGACGGTTCTGCCTCGTATGAAATAACAGAAAAACCATCCCTGAGAATAAGGAGCTTGAATGGAATGATTACGTGTGAGGTTGCTTCATGGAAATATTGCTTTCAGTTGTCATTATTTCTAGGTGGTTTCTGCTACAGTGCACTGAATAAGGTGAAAGTGGTTACTAAGACTTACTTACATGACGTCCGCGATCGTGTATTCAAAAGGGAAGGCGGGAAAAGAGATCATATGTCCCTAGGTACACTCAAGTGAACACACTACAAACAGCTTCAATGTATACCGTTCAGACAAATTGTAATTTCTTCTTACCAAGTTGGTGTGGACTGCAAAACTGCTGACAGGATTACTGCAACAATTCCATTAAATGAAAGCTAACTCTATAATGTAATTGTTATTGAGTAGTTATAGGAGCAAGGACAAATAAAACTCACACCGTCTACTATCCTTGCAAACATTATGATTATTAATGCTGTCACTCATATGAATTACGTGCAGATATATATACATACATATAGTTCGAAACACGGTTAGGTCTATTTTTAAACCACTAAATTTTTATCACATATAATACGAGTTTCTTCGAGATTAAAGATACTCCTTGCTAACGACCGACAACTGGCACGACACCTAGGTCCAAGGCTTCTTCCCAATGACCTCCAACCATCTAACAGATATAATAAAGTTGGTATACTTCATTAATCACTGACAACGCCAACAACGTCCTGTCAACTAGAAAACAATTACCTCACAATACCACTTTGTCATCATCCACTCAAACAAACTCAATACACAATCACAATCTCACTCACTTACAACATCTCTCATTCCATCCACACCACAGAACTCCCTGGACACGAGAAGGAATCTGCAAACGAAATGTAAACAATTCACCTACAACACATTCACATTGTATTCACCGTCTCAAATTGACTCATTCTCACGACAATTGAACAAAATAGAATCTTCCCTGAACACCTCATCGTCGCCTACACCTACACCTGAAAACTAACAGAAGTCCATACGCACAAAGAAAGAAGAAAAATGCATCGACACAAGTTTACATGACTGAAACACTAGTGTCGCCACGAAACGCACCTCAATCGTACCTCAATCGCACAGCAACACCAACCAACCATGTCACAAAATAATCACAACACTACACTACATTACAACTAGTGTCAAAATTACACTCACTTCACTTGACACCCGTCACACACAAATCACCTCCTCTTCTCACCCACCTAAGCCAGAATTCAAATATCACAAAGCTTACTTCTTCGCCATCTCATTCAGCCACATAGATAAATATATTCATCTTCCTCCATAAGCCAGTCAATGTCAATATCACCAACCACCACTTTGCATACCATAGATGCATATGGGAATTCAACACATCCCAACTATTCAGATCCCACAAACACACACACATCGCGTCTTCTTTAGCCTTGTCTTCCGTCCTCTAATCTGGTAACCTCTCCTCCGAATTCATAAAACCTATTCTACCTTGCTCTCCACGCCAGTCCAATCCATTCCACTCAAGACCACTACAGTACAGTCTTACAACACACCTACATAACAGAATTAAGCACACTATCGCATAGTTAACAGTCAACGCTAGTATCATAAGTAACCAATCTACCCTATTCATATTACATCTAAACACTAAGCACTACTCACACTCACAACGACAACGTCATTTCACCACTCGAATCGGTAACTTCAATCACTTGCACCAACTACAATCTTCTCCACAACAACGGATCACTACAGTGCAATTCACTCTCATCTGAAATGGAAAGTAAACACTGACACAGACAACATCCTAACCGGCCACACACATCACCTACAAAATTGACCAGCCTACACTTATGTGTATGACGTACCTGAGCATCCTCATGCAACACCCATCACTGTGTAGTTGGTTGTTTGTCTTTGTGGTGCGTGATCATTTTCAATTTAATATTATCCATGTTTCAATTATATTTGTTGAGTGTAGAGTGGAAGTATTTTCTTGTTTAGTCCTCCATTTGTGCGTCGATGGCTTGGGACTGAGATTAACCCTTGGTTTATTATAGATCCACCTTCGAAGGAATTGGTGAATATTATTCGAAAGCAAAAGCTCCCAGACGGTCCTGCCTCGTATGAAATAACAGAAAAACCATCCCTGAGAATAAGGAGCTTGAATGGAATGATTACATGTGAGGTTGCTTCATGGAAATATTGCTTTCAGTTGTCATTATTTCTAGGTGGTTTCTGCTACAGTGCACTGAATAAGGTGAAAGTGGTTACTAAGACTTACTTCCATGACGTCCGCGATCGTATATTCAAAAGGGAAGGCGGGAAAAGAGATCATATGCCCCTAGGTACACTCAAGTGAACACACTACAAACAGCTTCAATGTATACCGTTCAGACAAATTGTAATTTCTTCTTACCAAGTTGGTGTGGACTGCAAAACTGCTGACAGGATTACTGCAACAATTCCATTAAATGAAAGCTAACTCTATAATGTAATTGTTATTGAGTAGTTATAGGAGCAAGGACAAATAAAACTCACACCGTCTACTATCCTTGCAAACATTATGATTATTAATGCTGTCACTCATATGAATTACGTGCAGATATATATACATACATATAGTTCGAAACACAGTTAGGTCTATTTTTAAACCACTAAATTTTTATCACATATAATACGAGTTTCTTCGAGATTAAAGATACTCCTTGCTAACGACCGACAACTGGCACGACACCTAGGTCCAAGGCTTCTTCCCAATGACCTCCAACCATCTAACAGATATAATAAAGTTGGTATACTCCATATTTATGTAACACGCTACACGCTATTTACGCCTTCGCCATTCTACTATTATTAGCCGAAAACTCCTAGTCCAAGGCTTCACGCCTGTGGCTGAATTATTTTTTACATTTTGGTCCTTCTAAAGACATTTTAATGGGCCTACTGTGTGACTATAGATGACATATACTATATGAATGAACCCTAAATCTGAGAAAATATCTACGTGTATACACTTATATGTTGGACTATATGAACCGTGATCCTCATTTACAAAACACACTTCTACAACAGTAAACAGGAAGAATTATTTTGATCTTAAATGCATAACATATTCGAAAAAACACACAAATTTCACCTCACAAGCACTTTTATAAACCAAGCATCAACTCTATCTCTCACACTGACTAATACAGCCTTGTATGCGCCACAGTTAAATTATGGAATGAAACACATGATTCAGACGCGTTACTTACATTAGCCAGATTATTATTACCACCCGTTATTCGCGCTACCAAAGGAATCATATACGTGCATATCGGTGAGATGATGGAGTTTCCACGTGAAAACAACCACCACCGCGACCTTCAGGTTCCTCGATGCTCTTGAGAGCTGTCATCCGAAAGCACCCCAAATGTCGACCTAAACAAAAGATTACTTACAATTTATTTAAACGTTGGAATATCAGACAGTCTTGTCGACGTCATACCAGCTGTCAGCCGACAAGATTGTTGGCTCTATCCACCTATTTCAGAAGGAAGAAAGAACACAAGAGTTTCATGCATTAGGTTGTATCAGAAATACGACAACATAGGTGAGAGTTATGAATAATTGAGAAATCAATCATGTTTAACAGACAGATAATATTGCAGAACATAACAATCGTCCAAGATATTAACACAACCATCCTCGAGATACGCCTTGTATTGTCTTCAGCCGTAGGTCATCCATCATCCATCGTGAGCAGTGACGAGACAGAACCCGAATCCATGAGGTGAAAGTCGTCCACCTGAAAGAGGAAGACAGAAGAATTACTTCGCGTGGCATACAGGACATAATTATCGTCATATAGTAGGAAGGCTGGAGTGTCTGAAATTATTACGCTAGACATTAGATGCCACGACCACCGGGAAGCAACCCGCAGACAACGCGAATACATATTCGCTACTCGAAGTGTACTGAACACTCAGGCAAATGAAATTCGCCGCGTGTAGAAGACTTTAAGGCCTAGATACATGACGACTCTAGTTCATGGCATAAAAGCGACCATATAAAAACCAGCAATCCCATATTGCACGGCCTGGTGAGTAACATAAACTGATGCACACTACGGCTTATAAAAAAGGTGAACCAGTGAAACTCCCTTCCAAACACCCAAGATCTACCCGTCGCTCACAACTCCCAAGTGCTAGCGTCCCACACAACTCCGAAAGATAGACACAAGTCAAGCTGTCCCTCCCAACACTGCATGTGGAAACATGAGACCTCCTTCCCGTATTGAATTACGACGGCCATTCAGATCTAAAAAACTAGTGATCGCGGACAGAAGGCCTGAAGCCTATGTTGAACCCTCTCTGATGAGTTTCTGTGCTTGTCTACACCTTTCTTGAATGAGTCAATTCAGGCGCCGACACCACACCTCCAGGGATTCGGCTGAAGGAATTTATGACTCGGTGTGAGATACAGTACTACACAGCGACACGGGTTCCCCTCGCTTTCCAACTCTCCTGCCATGTTCTTCGGGATGATCCGACCGTGATCGGAACAGAAACCGTACATGGAGACGTTAACTTCATACCAGGAACCACCAAACGCCCCAAGTTAACTTCGACAAACCATCACAGTAATGCGACGTTAAGCATAATGAATTTGTTAATTAGTTTAATACCCATGTACCCATGTAATACCTAGGTACGCAGCCTTATCCCTTCTGAAGTACTGTGATAAAGTTTCTCACCTGAGCATAATGGGTCACTCAATATCTAGACAACACCGTAAAAAAGATTATTCATGGTGGGTAGTGTGATTTCGCGTCTCAGGGCCAAACTTTAGGTTCTTCATTCGAGTTATTGGGTTGTGTCTGCTAAAGCTTATCTTTACCCCGTGCCTGATGTCACCAACCATTCCGACGATCAGTCCTAGTCTCTCAGAGACTTTTCAGCCGGCTGTCGCACACAGCGAGCTAGTTCCAGTGCCAAATGTCTGCAAAAAACTCACACCCATCATCACATCTACATGCCTCGCACCAAACATTGCAAACTGTGCATACTATCACTGACTGCTTGCGCTGAAGCACGAGTATTTGTGGTGATTGTGAATGAACGCTAGGATTCCTGACCATTGTCGGCGACACTAGGAGCGTTAACTCGCACGTCCTCAGAAAATGGATCAAGTGAAGCTGGTGATGTGGATTTCAAAAACATATAACTTACCCGTGAGTCCAGTGATAGGCGAAACGTATGAAGGTGACGAGTCCTGAGATCACCAACCACTTGAACACCTACGGGCAGCAAGGCACATCATAAGATGGTATTTCCTCAACGATATCTCCGCCCCACCACAAAATCCGACAGCTGAGACAATTCCAAACCATTACCGGCACCACCAAACACCTACATTGATCATCAGAAATATAGGAATCGGTCAACAGAGATTTATGCAAAGTGAAGTGGTAAATGAGTGAAATGAGAAGAATGATAGCGCATATGGGTGGAGTCAGTAGTTAAGCTTTCATGCAGTCAAAAGTGCCTATGACGCTATCACGGACCTGTGAAATGACACCAAGAGATCTGACATATCCACTACACAATGGGATGTGCAATGTAGTAAAACCCAAAGGATGCCCTCACAAAGCCCTTACCCACTTCCCCAATCGATTTCATGAAACAACTCTAAGAAACCAAGAGCGTCATCAACGAGTACTCTTCACAATGCTGATTCTGCCTTGATATGTCTGCGAGCACGATAGTGGGTGGAGATACCCTGCAGACTATTCCGAAACATCAGTTCGGGTGTTTAGACAACTAACTTACTACCTGTAAACCTGCAGCATATGATACCAACTATCCTGTCAACCAGCTTACGCGCCTCACCATATTAGTTGCACTCACAAGCCTGTGCGATAGGAACAATATAACCTTCATCCAGATTAGCCGCTACGACTTGTAGGGAGTAGTACTGTAGAGATGACTGTCAGAGGGGCCTTGACTGGACGATCATCATGAAGTAGGTTGCCCCATAATGCCAGTGAACAGTTTGTCGTCAATAGATCACTAGAATTCTCCTTTGATTGCCATTTTGAAGTCGACTGGACATATACTAGAGGCCAGCGAAGGCTAAATAACTCTGATAATAGAATCCGAGTCCATACATTTCTACGAATTCTAGTGTTGCATCGATGGGTTGATAGACGAAAATCTTATCACAAAACACAGGCAACACAAGACCTACCTCAACACCAGGTGAAAGCAAGAATAAGATGTGGAAGCACCACAACAGCAAATCCAACGAAAAACCCAGCAACAAGGAAACTGAAAGTACAGCGTAACGATACCAGAACTTCCACCAACAATGGCTAAAGAATTCAAACAAATGTTCATCGTTCACTAGACGAATCCAATATCCAATATCCTGATGACGAGCTAGTATAAACCAGTGATTTCTTTGAGCTCGCTTCTTGATTGTGAGGTAGAGGTTCCAGATCTTCGGTGAGCTTCTGCGTAGTAAGTCCCGACACTCGACTGCTTTAGCTCTGGTAGACTCCAGGAGGAGTGGTGCGGGGATTGGTCGAGATGTGGTTTGTAGTATGCAGTATGTTAGGACTGTATTGCTGCCGTGAATGGAGTTTGACCTAACCCCCCTTGGTCATTCGGTGTAGTCATAAAAGCAGAATAGTAATAATAATAATAATAGGTTGTAGTGTAGATAATATAGGTTGAGATAAGTGGAATATACACATTGGGTCATAGGAGTAAATAAGAAGACAGTTGCAGCGAAGAAAATTTTCTTTTCGACGAAGTCATCATCTAGGCTGTACATTCGTGTATTTATATCAAATGGATGGGAAAGTTCCAGAATAATATCCGGTCAAGGGTCAAATTAATAAAAATTAAAATTGGGAATTAGAATGCCATAATAAACAGGGGGATGGATAAAACAAACAAAATAGCATTAAAATAACTAAGAAGACTGACATTGTGCAATTAGGGGTTAGAAATGTAGAAATAACAAAATAGACAGGATGTTTGGATAAAAACTAATGTGATGAATAATTGTTTATGCAATCAGGGATTAAATGTGTAGAAATAGTAAAATGACAAAATAAACACTAAGTTCGGGTAAGAAAATATGGTAGTGTAAACAGGGATTAAGAAAAACTTGAAATAACATGAATAAACAGGAAGTTTAGATAAGAAAGGCGATGGGATGGTCATTACTAAAAATTACTTGTTTATGATGGCCATGGCAAGGACAGGGGTTGGACGTATTTCTTTTGTATACAAAGCGTGGGTTTGAGCTTTTGTATAGCTAGCGCCTCGGCTATGCCCAGATGTCTTGATTTAACTCCCTTTGATGGGTTTGATCGAATCTTGTAAATGATTTTGAAGGATTTTTCGAGTGGCGCTGAATGTCCTGAATTCACCAGGTGTTCTGTCACCGAACTATTTACCCGTTTTCGTTCTCCTTTTACTAGCCAGGCTGGATAGTGTTCACGAGCGCGTTTTTCAAGTCGGCGCATGGTACGGCCAACGTACTCAGCTCCACAAGAGCAAGTAAACTTGTATATGCACGTTGAGGTGGCCCAATGCGACAGCTTGTCTTTCGCGTTCTGGCTGAACAGTTTCTTGCAGGAAAACGTCAGTCGTAGGCTAGCGGCGAAGTATGTTTTCCTCAGCGATTTTGAGAGGCGTCTGCGAAGGATTTCTGCTTCAATCTCACCTTTGAATTCTAGATTAAGCAGAAGCATTTTCTTTGGGACGGATTGGACTTGTTCAGAAGTCTTCTTAGGTTTGAGATTCTTTTCTATGAACCTGGGCGGGAAACCGTTTTCCATCAGGGTTTTTCGAAGATTACGCAGTTCTTCTTCAACCACTTCCTCGCTGCATATCTTCCGAATCCTCGAGGAAAGAGCGTATATCAGGTTCCTCTTTCTGCTCGTTTATTCCCGTTTATTCATGTTATTTCAAGTTTTTCTTAATCCCTGTTTACACTACCATATTTTCTTACCCGAACTTAGTGTTTATTTTGTCATTTTACTATTTCTACACATTTAATCCCTGATTGCATAAACAATTATTCATCACATTAGTTTTTATCCAAACATCCTGTCTATTTTGTTATTTCTACATTTCTAACCCCTAATTGCACAATGTCAGTCTTCTTAGTTATTTTAATGCTATTTTGTTTGTTTTATCCATCCCCCTGTTTATTATGGCATTCTAATTCCCAATTTTAATTTTTATTAATTTGACCCTTGACCGGATAAGTGGAATAATAAGGGTGACATAAGGAAAAGATAGAGTGAGAGAAGGCAGAATAGGTCGTGGGGATTTAGTTAGTACGCTTATTCATTGACAGTTTGGTTTCAAATTTTATGAGGATAAGCCATTGAGACACAAACCTTGCATTTCTGCATGATTGTCTAGCTTCCGCTTAAAAATCTCCACAGATGGCGCTGTAGTCACGGCCGCCGGTAAAGCGTTCCAGAGACGGCAAACACGAAGCGAAAAGAAATGTGATCGCACTCGAGTCTTTGGTCTCTGGTGTGCTATCCTTAGCGGGTTACCTCGTGGAAGCCTATAATCGCTTAATGGCAGGATGCTTTTATTTGGGTGGGCCTGGTCATTTAGGATCTTGTAGACGGTGATGAGGTCTCCCCTGTGCCTACGGTAACTGAGTGTGAAAAGACCTAATTTCTTTAGTCTTTCCTCATATGATTTGTTGCGGAGGCCGATCACCCATTTTGTCGCTCGTCTCTGGACACTTTCTAGAATGTTAGCATCCCTTTTGAGTAGCGGAGGTGCAATGATATTATGCACCTCAAGGTGTGGCCTCACATATGCCTTGTATAGCCTTAAGAACAGTTCGGGAGTGAGAGCTCCCAGCTGCCTGTGCATAAAGTGTAATGTTGCGTAGGCTTTGGCGACGTCCCTCGAGTAATTTCCACTGGTGTCTAGCTTTTCTGTTAGAATAAGACCTAGATCACGCTCTGATGGAACACAACTCAAGTTCTGGCCACCAAGGGTGTAATTTACACTCTGTGACCTGCCGGAATGAAGCTGCACTACTTTGCACTTCTTTAGATTGAAAGGCATTCCGTTAGCCAAAGCCCAATTTCCCAGAGTTTGCAGGTCAGCCTGCAATCTATCTGAGTCTTCCGATGAGTTTATTGCTCTCCAAATCTTTACGTCGTCAGCGTAAAGAAGCGCAGAGCAGTTTAGTTGGGGGGCAGGTCATTGATAAAAATCAAAAACATCAACGGCCCTAGGATAGAACCCTGAGGAACCCCTGATGCCGAGGTGTGCCAAGATGATCGGATGCGGTTGACTTTGGTGCAGAATTCTCTCTCGCCTAAGTAATCTGTCAGCCATGCGAGAAGTGCTCCAGAAACTCCCGCCTTGCCTATTTTGTGAAGGAGCAGACCATGGTGAACTGTGTCGAATGCTTTCGCAAAGTCGAGAAAGATCACGTGGGCTGGTACCTTTTTGTCCCAGGATAGTGTCCAATCGTTCCAGGCTAGTAGAAGATTCGTCACGCAGGATCTTCCCCTCCTGAAACCGTGCTGTGCTTCGTGAAGAAGGTTAGTCCCATCGAAGTATTTTCTCATGTGGTCGTCAATGAGACTTTCCAATATCTTCGATACCACTGGAAGTAGAGCAACTGGTCTGTAACTGGTCACATTCTGCCGGTCACCACCCTTGAAGATAGGGGATAGGATTGCACGTTTCCATTCACATGGAAGTTTCCCTACATCAAGGGAGTGTTGGAACAGATCACTTAGGGGTTGACAGAGACTTTCTGAACACTGCTTCAGGACAGATGGTCTGATGCCATCACAACCTGGAGACTTTCCCGAAGCCAACCTTCCCAATTTTGCAAGTACCATAGCCGGGGTAATTTGAAATGTCCCCAGCAGGTTTTCGTGTGTTGGTTCTGCGATGTAATCTGGATGTTCTGTAGGGGTAATATCCTCGTTACTATTTAGTTGCCTGTGAAAGGCTAGGCTGAATGTCTCTGCCATTTCAAGACTAGTAAGAGATTTCCCATCAGAACCCACTAGATTGCATGCTCCCTGGTTGGTCGGTTTTCTTTCGGCCATAAACCTGTATAGGCTTTTGGGGTTCACGAGAAGCTTATTGGCGAGGTCTCCCTGAAATGTCCTTCTATCGCTCCGGACTCGTATGTTACATCGATTCCTGAGTTCAAGGTACACTTCATATTCGGGTTGACTCTTCGATCGTCGCCACGCGAACCAGGCTTTACGCTTTGCCTGCAGAAGGCGTTGTGTCCCTCTTTTCAGCCATGATCGTTGCTTCCTAGCTTTTGGTGAGACTAAAGGAACAGTGTCTGAGACCGCCTGGTGAATGATCTCCTTTACCACTCTCCAGTGTTCTTCTACTGTTAGCTCTGTCCATTTTTTAGGCCAGTTTGCTTCAGACAGAAGTCTTCGCATTTTGGTATAGTTGGCTTTGTTATAACACAGATAGGGCTGTGTATTGTCCCACTGTAAGCGCTCGCGGAGGACTATGTCGAATACTATGACCGCGTGGTCACTACTACCTATGGGAGTCGTGATCTGAACGTTTTCCACTAGTAGCTGGTCACTAGTGAGCACGTAATCCAGTCTAGAAGACTTCCCATCAGGGCCCCATCTAGTATCCATCTTGACATTTTCAGTGAATCCAGCCTTCCTGATGGTATGCAGCAGATTTCGATCAAATCTATCATGGGCTTTTCCCGACACCAAGTTAAGAGATGGGGCATTGAAGTCACCAGCTATGACAATTTGATCATAACCCATGTCTTGAGTTGCTGAGATTGTATTTAGCAGTACCTGGTTATGGTCTGCTCCACATGAAGGTGATCGATAAATGCTGCCCACTAGATATTTGCAGTACCCAACGGTGAAGTGGCACCATATGGAGTCAGGGAGCTCTGTGAGGGGAGGGTCCGTCGCGTGAACACATCTGAGCTGTTTGTCGACGTATATGGCGACTCCACCTCCTTCTTTCAGGTCCCTATCTCGCCTGACTAGGACCATATCATTTATACTGACTTCGCTGTCTGCCACCGTAGGGGTTAGCCAGGTTTCCGTCAGTATTATGATTTTGGAGTTTAGTTGTGATTGTAGGTGTCTAAGTTCAGCTATTTTGCCTCTTAGCCCTCTCACATTACTATACAGGCAACTGGTAGTCAGTCTCACCACTTCCCCGTATTGGGGGGTAGTTGACTTGATATTGGCTATCGGTTGAGGAGTTATCCTACGAACTAGTTGGCCGATTCCCCAGGAACCGGCCTGTTGGCGTTTTTTTCTTCTAGTTCAGTTGGAGCACTCGGATGACACTGGCTATCATCGTCCGTGCTGCACCGCTGTAGTGTGACTAGGGGTTGAGGATTTTCTTTTACTACGCTTTGTTCTCTCCTTTGAGTGCGAGGCCGGCTCTCGCAGCAGCGAATGTGTTTGCTGACCTTGTCCTTGGTCTCGTACCATCTATGGAGAGCGGTAGTCAACTGGTCTTGGGAGCTGAACTTGACAGCTAACAGACGTGGCGAGTTAATTGACATAAGATGAGTGGGTCGAGGCAGTCTATAAATAGAGACAGCCCCTGAACTTCCCAGGGCCATCTGGGATGCTAACCATCTCCATTGTTGTACATCATGACAATGCTTTTCGCAGGCGTTCCCAGTTACCAGTTCGGGAATGCCATGCACAACCATGGAGGCAGAAGGAATGAGCTCTGGCGACTCCCTCGCCATTTGTCTTTCCTTCCACGGCCTGTCTGGCTTAACACGTATGTTACAGGCCCTCCCTATAGAAAGGACTTGAGAAGCCAGTAACACTTTTTCAACATCCTCGGTAGAGCTCAATGTTACCCTCAGTGGGGATGGTTTGCCTTCAGGTGCAGCAGTGCCCCTATACAATCTGCATAGATTTACTGGTTGGATGTCCAAACCCAGTGTGCTGCACAAGATGGACCACTGTTCCTGATCAAATAGGGCCCTATCTTTCAGCAGACTACTGCTACAGTCTGGTACATTAAAGAGGATTACACAATTTGATCTGCTAACCGTGGGCTTGGGCTCGGTCCTCGCACGTTTGTGATCACCTTTAAGACCGTTTTGGTTTGACTGGTGCGACTGGGTATTTTTATGTGTCTCAGTGCTATAGCCAGCATTACTGGTAGACGGTTGGGGTCTTTTTCCAACGACGGAAACCCGTGGTTCTCCAGCCTCTGTGTCTGGAGCGGTTATGGCAAGAGTTACAAGTTTAACCGGTGAGGATTTTGGTATCCCCGGTTTACGCGCGTTTGTACTAACTTCCGGATTGGTGGGGGTCGAGCTTTTCACCTTTTTCCCCGCTACTTCTGTGCCATCTTTAGTTTTCAAAGGACTACGCGAGGCTACATCAGGACGGCAACTCGGGCATATGTACCAGAACCATTGGCATGGGTTTTTACGCATAAAGTCATAATATGCTTTTGGTACCCCACTGTCGCATCTGCAATGCACCCATCGGTTGCAAAAGTTACATTCGAAGGCAGAGTCTGCTTGTTCGACAACAGAAGCACAGACCTTGCAGTCGTCTGTCTTCTTGGGGAGCGTTCTTGTCGTCTTGCGACGTCGTGAACGTTTCTTTTTGGCCTTCCTATTTGTTTCATGGTCTACCATGGGGATGGGTGTTATGAAGTTCTCACTTAGTGCAATTTTCCCACTCGGATCTGTTAACCTAGTCGTGTTAACAGGGGTGGAGCCACATCCACTTGGCTGACTTTGCACAGCTTCACTGTAGGACTGTGGCGACATGGGTAATCTGTACGAGCTGGGAATATTAGCCCTGGTCTTCAGGACCGGTATGCGTGAGTCCATCACCTTCTCCTGTTTGCCTAGTTTGGCTGAAGCCCTGGTAACTACAGAGTATGATGTCCCATTACTTATTTTAGGTTGAGAATCTATTGTCATTTTACTCCTAAATTAATACTGGTGATTAAATAATAAGAGACTGTTATTTTGTCCAATAGACTTACAGCAAAAGACAATAGAGAGCGCAGAAAAGAAGGATAAAGTATGTAAGTAAAAGCTTTAGACTTTACCTGTAACTTTCGGGTTATTCGGTTTCACAGCAATCACGTAACAGACCCACAAGTCCTGTATATTTGAAAGAGTGAGGAGGGTGTTGCTACAGAAGTAGCACCTGAAGCTTTGGCAGTAGTTCGAGACAGCGGGAAGTACCACACACAGGCTCGGTGAGGAAGAAATGGTTGAATAAAAATTCGCCGGATAGGAAGATCAGGTTTCCCAAACGAATAATTCACAAAATTGGATATTTCCGGTTAGGGAGGAAAAGCACGTCTTATTCAAGGAGCGCGCGTTACGGTTTGAACGTATGTTAGCCTCGTCCCTTAAACCGTCAATGCCCAGCTCTTGCTACGCTCGAACTCACGCTGTTCCTCGGAGCTTCCCAGAAACGCTTATTACGAACGGGCGCAAAACCAAAACTCCGATTGGTCACTCGAGAATTCTTTATTCTAACACCAACTTTAAAATTAAGCTTTAAAACTAAGGTCTGTGAACAAATATTACAATAATAAATCACAATATTACTTCCGACGGTATTGTCCTGACTTCTTTCTGAACAGCGACCGATGAGACGATGACTGTCGTATTGATGCCTCCGCGAAAATTGGAGAAGTTCGGTTTGAGCAAACAACCATGGATCGATCGTTCAATCTTCAACTACATTGACACTCCCCGGCAAAATACGGATCCATCCCTTTTTTCCATCACCACCAATACACGTTGACTTGGATGCCGTTGCGAGTACCTGGGTAACACGGACAGAGCTGAAGTGGAAAACAAACAGAAAAGCCAACACACCACAAGCATACCCACAGCACAATCTCACACATCAATGACGACCTGCGCGTCCAGACAGAGACCTCCTCTTGACATCTTGCAACACAATCGCCATTTGCTAGAATGACTCTTGCAGAATGCAAAGTGACCATAGCAGCACCTCACAATACTCTACGCTCATCCTCTTATCTACTCACTACCAATTACCACTGCAATCGCTTGTCACTCATTCTGCCTCAGTTCTAGTAACGGTGAAGTATGCGAGCCTCAGTCGTTTACACTCTTTCTCCCCGGCGTGTGGGACCGCAGCTAACAATTATCTCCGTATGCATTTCATTCTCAACAGTAGCCTAGCCTCCCCGGCGTATACGACCCATCTGCTGTCTTTGACATCAATCAATTCATTCACGGATGTAGAAGACAAGAAACAACTTCAGAAGTAATCACGACGAAATTTTTAACAAAATTATGCAATAAAAACAAGGTACGAAAACAACGAGTAAACACAATGAATCCAAAACACCACCAATTCATATGACACACCACACGTATATACAAACAGTACACACGAACTCGCAGATCGTGTCTCGATGGAATTCCTTTGAAGAATCGCAGGACTTACACCAGTACGCCTACAACCCTTCACAGGTTGACGATTGTAAGTTGTAGAATGTCCGGACACAGACAAGATTAACCAACAATTACAATAATTGGAACTCACACAATTATTTAACACAAACATATTTACAATCAACACATCAAAGTGGTGGATTCTGGCACGACAAACTACCCTTGAAGAACTGTAGGACTTACACCAGTACGCCTACAGCCCTTCTCAGGTTGACGCTCTAGGTTGGAAAATCGTCGCAGAGTTCATTTACTGACTTCCTTCTATCAGCTATATCCTCAAATCTGAACGGTAACACGCTCATGTCATTGTATCGTAGAATATAGATGACTAACAAACGCACGACATATCTGATCAACCAAGCGTAGGCACAGAGTAATTTACACCGGAGATAATAACATTCAAATAGCAATTTGAAACATAAAACGCCTTGATTTGTGCAAGTCAATTTAACAATTACTCTCTCGTTTACACTTGGCTTATCCCCACTAAACTGAGCAATAACTTACGTCTTTTCACAGAAGTGATAGGGCTAGGTTTGGAGGTTGCAGACCCGAGTTTAACTATTTGGGACCTATTGTTAAAGTATGATTTAAGCCATCCTAATAATGGGTCACGTATCCCTAAGGAGTTCAGCTTATTTGTTAGCAGTAAATGGTCAACTTTCGTTTACATCGGAAACTGAAACTAAGTCTGACATTTCGAAGGATTTAGTTTAAGAGCATTTTCTGACTCCTAATAGAGAGGTGTTCATCTTAGTACAGTGTAGCTGGCAGTTAACAGATATTGAAATAGTTAGGTCGTCCGCGTGCTTGAGGAAGTTTTTTTCGTATGCTTTCGTGCATTAAGTCAGTCAAACAAAAATGCAGTTGGTAATGGACGACTTCCCCCTGACCTACAGTGTACTGCTTTCTCCCTGATATATAAGAATGAAGCCGTCTAACAATCCGACACTCACTTTGAGTTCCAGCAAGCTTATCTAACAGAATATCTCTACGTACTGAGTCGAAAGCAGATGGGTAATCTAGGAAGGTGCAGCGAATTTAGCCCCATTGTCTATACTGGAGAAAATGTTGTGAAGCAAGACTGCAGCTGCATCTAAAGTACGTCTACTGTGTTTATAGGAGAACTGTTTGGGATCGTTAAAGGCTCTAAGTGAAGGTTGAAGATTAAGTAGGAGTAACTTTCCCTTAGTTCGTATGTACGTCATTTGATTTGAAACAAAGGAAACAGTTCTTATTAACACTTGTAACACTAGAAAGTTTGGCATTTATGGGAGAATTTATGAAAGACTTGTTTAGTGTACACACGCCAAATGAATAGGGAATACTGGAGGTAATTAGATGCATACAGGCGTAGGTTATTTAACATCTATAGAGTAGACATGCAAATACCGCAGTTGTTGATCATAGAAATGATGGATATTAGATAACATCCTATGATTCAACGGCATATTAGAAATAAATAAAAATTGTTTCTTAGCTCATTGTCAAGTGAACAGTCTATTCGATGGTGTCACTGCATATTAACAGATTAGTGAAGTAGCTATCAAGCCTAAGTTACTACATTTACTTGTGCTACATACTTGGCGTTTAACAGTATACAGGCTTGCAACTGGTTATATAAGGCGACTTTAGAGTACCAAACGGTACATAATTATTATTCAACTTGCTAAATCCCACTTAGGTTTTACAATGTGCTATTGTGTAGAAACAGACACGAAATCCTATTAATGACTAAAGTAACAGTCTCATAATACTGCAGTAAATCTCCATCTCACTAACTAAGCTTAGCGTTTATTATTCCTAATTCACTTATTACAAAAGCACATAGTATAGCAAGGAATTGAAAAAGTCTACAGGAAGAAGTAATCAAGAGTATATTAAACATTTGATTAATTTACAAAAGAAAATTCTGATGAAGGGTATTAACGTAAGTTTGACCGAATGATGTTTCCGCTGATTTCGTATTCGACAACCTTCGTATACCTGAAAAAATAAAGTACATGTAAGATTTAGCATAGCATGAAGTTAAAAGAGATAATTCTACATATTAGCATATACTATGAATACAATGACTTTGTCAATACTAAGTAATATCTCATGCAGACAAATGTATTTGTAGTCTACAGCTGATATTTATGTTGACGCCGTATACATAAACAGACATCATATGTTTTCCTGTATTTGAGGATTATACGCAAATTTCAAGACAATCTCTGGAACATCCATACTATTGAGGATTCTCTCATAAAGCTTACTTACAGATCAACTTCACACTAAATACTTTTACATGAAATGAAGTATTGCAAATGTGTTAGTTAGAAATTAATTCACAATCTCAGTAATGTCTAGTCCAAAAGGTTTTGTGAATCCTACATAAATCACATTTTCACATTTAGGAAACTATAGGCATCAAATATAAGCTGAACATGCCTCAACTCTAAACAGCTATGCACAGTGCTAACAACATAGTGAAACACTTCAACTATTGTAAAGTATACAGACCTGTTGTGTTGATGAGGGTAATAATGTCATATAATGCAAACTAGAAAATTCAATCGTCATAGCCCATCTGTACTGCTTTGTCTGAATGGAAATCTCAGGAGAAATTCATGCCCACTATTGGTGGTCAAAAATACTGCAGCATTGAGTATACAGTCAATGGAAATTGTAAAAGAGAATAAATTCATATTAATGATAATAAAGCTGAATAGATTCAGTTCTCATAATCACCACGATTCATGCGTATAATCATGCCGTGTAATGATTCAGTGCATTAATTGGAACAACAAGGAAATTTACACCAGTAATTGCCTTCTCCACTGCATTGTACTCGCAATAATTGTGACAATTGTCACGATTAGGAAGGTGGTTAACCACCTTCGTTTGTTATCGTATCAGTCAGCTAAGTAGAAAATGGCACAACATTATTAAAGTTGAGATATTTTTGTACATTTAATTCACATAACCTATAGCTCACTGCACTAACCAGTGCCAATATATATGAAATCCACTTAGAGATAACCTTTCAACTTACCATAATTCGTGTCCAACCACAGATAAAGTGGAAAGCACATCTAAATGATAACTCAGGTTCCCACAAACGATTCTGATCGCATTTTCAGGTGATTTGGAAGCACTGAGAGAGTTATTTTGTCAAAAAGACTGTTCTTCACACGAAAATAGGCTGTATTGATATCATGAGACATGAAGTCTTCATTGAATGATACTATGCCGAAAGGTGCAGCTTCTACATGGAGTAAACGAGTTGTGTGAATGGCATTACCCTCTAACTATCCTATCTTCCTTATTACACCGGTATTTTGATACATTCCGCCTGAAACACTAATCATTGCAACCAATATGCTAAAAGTGTGTCGCAGTCAGATCACATGACGCGGACACCAACATAACTAGCAAAAAATGAGAATTTCCCTCAATTTAGATAACATACAACACAAATTTATTAAAAATTATTGGAAAAAAAATTTTCAAGCGGAATTCAACAGTACGTGATAAATAAGTCCAGCCTCAAACGCCTTTATTTGTGCAAGTCAATTTAACAATTACTCTCTCGTTTACACTTGGCTTATCCCCACTAAACTGAGCAATAACTTACGTCTTTTCAAATGCACCAATACTATCAAAGTCATTGCACAAGGTACTTGAGTTGATGGGTGTCTTTCTCATTGTGGATGACAACACCAACGACGACTGATTGATACCAGTCGATGAAATTAGCGGTGGATCAGAAGCTGTTGTTGTTCGACTTTCAGAAAGTTGTCTAACTGTAAGACTACCACCACTGCTGTCTTTTAGTATCAGCTCCGGCTTAGCACTATCATCTGATGATAGGTGGGCTACACGCTGATCAATTACACTGACGGTCTCAAAAGTGTCCATACCTTCTACAACTGCATTTAATTCTACTTCACGTTCAAGTTGTACAGAACATTTTTTCAACTCAGCAGTATTAGGAATTCACCTCACTTTATCATAATCAACCAAGGACAAATCTGCACTATCATGGTCAGTATCGCAAACATTCAATTTACCATCATCTATCTGGTCGACTTCATCATTTTCAAACTCTTTAATAACAGAAGTGGATGATTCCGGTTCTCCCTCACAAATCCCTAAAGATTTTATACCTTCACTCTCTCTAGTAACACCTTGTAAACTTGTGGAGTCAGAACTGCACTCTAAAACTGTAACTCTCTTCTGTGACACTCTATTCAACAATGGCTCACCAGTTGCAACTACAGGCTTCTTCACCGCGCTATTATCGTCACATTATTCGGAGTCAGACCTTGATTTCACATTTAGCTTATCACTGAACTTGCTCATTGATTCACGGTTCATCTTTGTATGAACTTCTTGCAAACGTATAAAACACAACCGTGTTTGTCTTGCAGCTTGTATCTTATCTGTTGAGGATGTACCACGAAAGCTGTTACACTCACTAAGTTTATATGCATTGCTAGACACCATAGAGCCTTCTCGATATCCACCTCCCTGAGACCCTTTCATCATCAATGCTTGCGTTTTACCCTCAGACTGCTCTATTCTAGGGGTGGGATTCAATATACTGGCAAATTTGCTCATAGATTGATTGACACTATCGTTTACCAGTTTCAGAATATCATCGAACTTTGGCTCGATACCTTCCTCCTCTATACGGGAGCCTATCTTCACCCACTTCCTTTGCAGTCAAGTAGGTAGGCGTCTTGCTATTACTTCTAGGACGAAACTCGAGTTGAGGTCACTCATGCAATTCATCGAAATCAGTGCATTCTTGTAATTCAGCAAATTATCCAAAAACTCAGTGTGTGCCTTGGAGTCATCTTGTAGTTGACCACCATTACCCTTAACAGCCTCGAATAGTTTCCCTACAATCGTCGAAGCTCTCCCAACCCTTGACGTAGTATATTCCTGGCCTCAGATTATCCCTCAGTAGGGGGCATGAGCTTACAGCACTGTATAGCTCTTGCAGCAATTCCAGTGCAATACCTCATCAAATACATCAACTTCATTTCATCATTCAATAAAAACCACTTAAAATGATTTTGAATTCCCTTACAAACTGTAAATAATCAGCCGGGTTTCCGTCGAAACACCATTGTTCAAATTTCACCAACTGTCTGAATCCGACTGAATCTGTTTTTACCGTCAGAATCTGTCAGCCACGTCTCGTAAACCGTCAGTGTCCAACTCTTGCTACGCTGGGATTCACGCTGTTCCTTGGAGCTTCCCAGAAACGCTTATTACGAACGGGCGCAAAACCAAAACTCCGATTGGTCACTCGAGAATTCTTTATTCTAACACCAACTTTAAAATTAAGCTTTAAAACTAAGGTCTGTGAACAAATATTACAATAATAAATCACAATATTACTTCCGACGGTATTGTCCTGACTTCTTTCTGAACAGCGACCGATGAGACGATGACTGTCGTATTGATGCCTCCGCGAAAATTGGAGAAGTTCGGTTTGAGCAAACAACCATGAATTGATCGTTCAATCTTCAACTACATTGACGCCTCTGTTTGAAATTTATGGAGAGGCAAGTAGGTGTAATTCTGAATAAATTAGATCACTTTTGATAGTTTGTCACTGCCAGTCTCAAATACCACGGAGAGCCGTTCTGATATTGGCCAAGTTACGTCTTTACTGGATGTGAGTCAAAACAAGCTTTCGGATTTAGACCCAATAGCCTGTCTGTTAAAACAACATCCCGAAATATCTCCAGACAACCTAAATAAAGCTGAAAATCCGATTGACTGCTTGGCTACGGAGGTGATGAAGCGTATAACCTCTTCTCACCAAGCTATAGTTTACAACGTCCCAGATTCTCTGCCCCTGAAACTATAAGACACAAAATCCTGATTTGTTGCGGCATGGTTAGTGTTCTATGTGAATGCAAAAGACTTCGTAAAAAGTCTAACCAGGCTACTTGCCCCATCATTTTTAAATTCAGTAATTCCCTTGATGCAAGTAAGTTTACTAAATGTCAGGATCACTTAAGACTGAATAGCAGTTATAGGTCTATGAACGTAGCTCAGGATCATAGCTCAGGATAAAACACTGTCAGCCAAGTCTCATAAACCGTTTATGCCCAGCTCTCGCTACGCTCGGGCCCACGCTGTTCTTAGAAGATTTCTCAGAAACGCTTAGTTATAACGGACGCAAAAACCAAAACACCGATCTGCCGTTTGATATTTCTGTATTGTTACACCAACATATAAAAGGAATAAGCGAACTAAGCAAACTAAGGTTTCTGACGATGTTTCAATCTTCTTTCTGAACAGCGACCGATGAGACGATGACTGTCGTATTGATGCCTCCGCGAAAATCGGGGAAGTTGATTTTGAGCAAACAACCAAGAATTGATCGTTCAATCTTCAACTCCATTGACACTCCCCGGCAAAAAAGGGATCCAACCCTTTTTTCCATCACCACCAATACACGTTGACTTGGATGCCATTGCGAGAACCTGGGTCACACGCACAGAGCTGAAATGGAAAACAAACAGAAAAGCCAACACACCACAAGCATACCCACAGCACAATCTCACACATCAATGACGACCTGCGCGTCCAGACAGAGACCTCCTCTTGACATCTTGCAACACAATCGCCATTTGCTAGAATGACTCTTGCAGAATGCAAAGTGACCATAGCAGCACCTCACAATACTCTACGCTCATCCTCTTATCTACTCACTACCAATTACCACTGCAATCGCTTGTCACTCATTCTGCCTCAGTTCTAGTAACGGTGAAGTATGCGAGCCTCAGTCGTTTACACTCTTTCTCCCCGGCGTGTGGGACCGCAGCTAACAATTATCTCCGTATGCATTTCATTCTCAACAGTAGCCTAGCCTCCCCGGCGTATACGACCCATCTGCTGTCTTTGACATCAATCAATTCATTCACGGATGTAGAAGACAAGAAACAACTTCAGAAGTAATCACGACGAAAATTTTAACAAAATTATGCAATAAAAACAAGGCACGAAAACAACGAGTAAACACAACTGATCCAAAATCACAAATTGCGAAGACACACCACACGTATACACAAACAGTACAAATAACCTCGCGGATCATGTCTTGGTGGAATTATTTTGAAGAATTGGAGGACTTACACCAGTACGCCTACAACCCTTCACAGGTTGACGATTGTAAGTTGTGGAATGTCCAGACACAAACAAGATTAACCAACAATTACAATAATTGGAACTCACACAATTATTTAACACAAACATATGTACAATCAACACATCAAATGTTGTGGATTCTGACACGACAAACTACCCTTGAAGAACTGTAGGACTTACAGCAGTACGCCTACATTCCTTCTCAGGTTGATGATCCAAGTGGAAGTCGTCCGGACACAAACAGAATTACCAACAGCTAGATGACAGATGATATCAATTCAGTATATACAATAAGAACATATGTACAAAATCACACACCAAGCACACTGGACTGATAATTGATGCGCTACCCTTTGAAGAATTGTAGGACTTACAGCAGTACGCCTACAACCCTTCTCAGGTTGACGCCCTAGGTTGGAAAATCGTCGCAGAGTTCATTTGCTGACTTCCTTCTATGAGCTAAATCCTCAAATCTGAACAGTAACACGCCCATGCCACTGTATCGTAGAATATAGATGACGAACAAACACACGGCATATCTCATCAACCAAGTGTAGAAACAGAGTAATTTACACCAAAGATAATAACATTCAATTAGTAACTTGAAACTAGAAATGCCTTTATTCGTGCAAGTCAATTTAACAATAACTCTCTCCTTTACACTTGGCTTATCCACACTAAACTGATCATTGATATTCGTCCTTTGAAACGAACTGATACTACCATAGTCATTGCACAAGATACTTGAGTTGATGGGTGTCTGTTTCATTGTGGATGAGAGCACCAACGATGACTGAGTGACACAAGGTGATGAACTTAGTGGTGGATCAGAAGCTGTTCTTGTTCGGCTCTCAGATAGTTGTCCAACTGCAAGATTACTACCACTGCTGTCTTTCACTACTAGTTCGGGTTTAGCACTATCATCTGATGATAGGTGGGCTACACGCTGATCAATTACACTGACTGTCTCACTAGTATGCACACCTTTTGGAACTGCATCTGCGTTCAATTCTACTTCACGTTGTAGTTGTACAGAACCTTTATTTAACTTAGCAGTAGTAAGCATATCCCTCATCTCATAATGATCAACCAAAGACAACTGTGAAGTATCATGATTATTATCACGAATATTCACTTTACCGTCAACTTCATCATTTTCAAACTCTTTAATAACAGAAGTAGACAATTTTGGTTCCTCCTCGCAAATCATAAAAGGTTTTATAACTTCACCCTGACTAGTAATACCTTGTAAACTTTTGGAGTCAGAACTCCACTCTGAAGCAGTAACTCTATTCTGTGACACTCTATTCAGCAACGGCTTACCAGTTGCAACTACAGACTTCTTCACAACAAAGTTATCGTCACACAATTCGGAGTCAGACCTGGAGTTTACATCTAGCTTATCACTGAACTTGCTCACTGGTTCACAGTTCACTTCTGTATGCACCTCTTGCACACGTGTAAAACAAAGCCGTGTTTGTCTTGCATCTTGTAACTTATCTGTTGAGGATGTACTACGAAACCTGTTACACTCACTAGGTCTATATGCATTACTAGACATCATGGAGTCTTCTCGATGTCCACCTCTCTGAGGCTTATTCGTCATCAATGAGTGCGTTTTACCCTCAGACTGCTCTATTCTAGGGTTGAGATCTAACAGACTGGAAAACTTGCTCATAGATTGATTGACACTGTCTTTTACTAGTTTAAGGATATCATCAAACTTTGGCTCGATACCCTCATCCTCCATACGGGAGTTTATCTTCACCCACTTCCTTTGCAGTCGAGTAGGTAGACGTCTTGCTATTACTTCTAGTATAAAACTCGAGTTGAGGTCACTCATTCGATTCATCGAAATCATACCATTCTTGTAAATTAGCAAATTATCCAAAAACTCAGTGTGTGCCTGGGAGTCATCCTGTAATTGACCACCATTACCCTTAACAGCCTCGAATAATTTCCCTGCAATCATCGAAGGTCTTCCAAACCTTTGACGTAATATGCTCATAGCCTCATAGTAGCCCTCTTTTGGCTTCATAAACTTACAACACTGTATAGCTCTTGAAGCATCTCCAGTGCAATATCTCATCAAATACATTAACTTCAATTCATCATTTAATAAAAGCCACTCAACATGATCTCAAACTCCTTTACAAATTGTAAATAATCAGATGGGTTTCCGTCAAAACATCGTGGTTCAAATTTAGGGAGTTTGATATTCCTATTATCCCTAGACGGCGAAACAGTAACATCAACCATGTCATACTTAACATCAGACACATCGTTACAAGTAACAGACAAGTCAACATGACTTACTTTCCTGTTTGCATCCAAGACACTCTGTCCCTTCTTTGACCCAGGCATTGTTGAACTTGACCCAATTCCAAAAAAGTTCCAGATATTGCTTGTTCAAAGAGGACTTGACCGGCACCAGGAAAAATGAACGGCGACTATCCAAACTTTCACCAACTGTTTCAATCCGCCAGATCTGTTTCCATCGTCAGAAACTGTCAGCCAAGTCTCGTAAACCGTTAATGCCCAGCTCTCGCTACGCTCGGGCCCACGCTGTTCTTAGAAGATTTCTCAGAAACGCTTAGTTATAACGGACGCAAAAACCAAAACACCGATCTGCCGTTTGATATTTCTGTATTGTTACACCAACATATAAAAGGAATAAGCGAACTAAGCAAACTAAGGTCTGAAAACTAATATTACAATAATAAATCATTGTTACTTCTGACGCTGTTTCACTCTTCTTTCTGAACAGCGACCGATGAGACGATGACTGTCGTATTGATGCCTCCGCGAAAATCGGGGAAGTTGATTTTGAGCAAACAACCAAGAATTGATCGTTCAATCTTCAACTCCATTGACAAACACCGTGTCAGCGCATAATAATGCGTAGTAATAACCTGGTCACCTCCTCTAGCTTTGGTTTACCAAAAAGGGATCGTGCATGGCAACAGTCGCCTAGTGCCGAAGCCAGCATTCAGCAAATGGAACTAGGAACTGATTTAGATACCAGTTCCCCTGCAAATAAAGCCTCATCGAAAGATGTTAAAGTGGCTAGAACTTCTGCATGTTGTTCTAAGAAATTTCCCCCCAAACGTAGTAACCTCACCACGACGAAAAAATTTTGCAGGGTTGAGACTAATGACTAATGGATTCAATAAGTCTGCTGAGAGTAAGAATGTCAACAAACCATCACTTGTTACGAAAAACTCCTCTCGAAACACAAGTATGTCTGGAGGTTTTCAGCATGCTCCACCTCATAGAAAGTCAGGCTCCATGACTCCCAAAGTCTTGCAGCCAAAGCACCTTCCCTCACAATTCCCTTTAAGTTGTAGAAACAACACGAAGGTGTGTACCGGTATGACGAATAGCAGTTGGATGGGTAGACCTTTTGATGCTATGCTTTTTAACCGTCAACCTAGGCCCAACCCCTACTACCCTTATATCCATGAACACATGGTAAATTTTCCAGGTGTCCCGAATCACTGGTACGACCAGTGGCATCTAGGACAACCCCATTGCACTCCAACCCCATTGTACAGATATCCAGTCCGATCCCCCTTTCATTCGTAAACTCTTGCGGTGTTGACGCACAAATAGATTTAGGTTATGGTGACATTTTAAACCAGTTTGTAGTATCCCGTGACTTATTCACGATATTGCTAATTAATGCACGTTCCTTAATCAATAAGATATCTGAACTAAGGACATTATTATTAGTCGCCAAGCCTACTGTAGCTCCGATTACTGAGTCATGGTGCTCATCCTCTGTACTTGATGTGCATGTAGGTATCGATGATTACACCGTACACCGTGCAAAGAGAGATTGCAAGCGTGGTGGAGGATGTCTCATATATATACATAGCTCATTTGTAGTCAGTAAAGTGGAAGATGAAATAACGAATAATGTAACTGACTCACTCTGGGTTGTCTTGTAGTACCCCTATACCAACTGTAAACATGCTTTTTAATCTAATTTGTATACTGGCATTATATGTGTATACAGACCGATTTTATATATACTTCGCAAATACTTGTCCATTGACTGTTGAATATTACCTTGACACAATTTCGAATTTGACTACTGCTTCAATACATATTCGTAATCTTCACAAGTGCCTTTTGATTTACGTTGTGGGCGCCGAGTAGCCACAACGTCTGCGCACATCAATAAGAACGAAGAAATACATGGAATATATGTGTACAGCAGTTTAGTCAGACAACGCACGCAACAAAATTGGTGAGCCGACGCCGACGACCAATTTCGACAGCGACGACAAATTGGTGTCTTTGACGATAACTGGTTCACCCCGACGACGAATTGTTGACCCCAACGACAAATTTCTACCCCGTCGACAAATTATCCATCGCGACGACAACTTTTTCACCTCGACGATAACTTGTTCACTGCGACGATAACTTGTTGACTCCAACGACGTTTTGTTCACCCGGACGCATCACTACACTTGCTGGATTAATTAAACTCTAACTTTATCGGATATATATACATATAATAGACATTTCGAGCTGATTCTTGTGCTTTCTCATCGCACAACTCGCAGTAATCTGTGGTAAGCACCGGCATTGCATGTTTTTCTGTTTTACCATATTCTTGGTGTGCATAATTTTTGCTATTTTGTTACTGTTAAACCATTTTTCTACGAATTGTATCATGTCTTCCGATACTCCTGATACCTTACAGCTGGGATCTGTTGGTACCATTTCTCTTACTGTACCAGTCTTTAGGCCCAAAGACTCCCATCTTTGGTTTGCACGACTGGAAAATTATTTCACTGCCAATAAGCTTACGTCACAGACGGTTAAATTTGGCATATTGAGTACAGTACTACCAGACGAAATCGCCGAACAGGTTCGACAATGCATCGTTCAGCCCAGCACAGACGCTCCTTACGACAAGTTGAAAGAAGAAGTACTTCGATGCACTTCACTTTCGGATAGGCAAGCACTCGATCGTTTGTTAAGCAACGTAGAGCTAGGCGATAAAACCCCATCACAACTCATGAGGCACATGCAAAGCCTAGTAGCAGGAAGGGATATCGACAAAAGTCTCTTTTACCAAATTTGGTTGCGACGACTTCCTGCAAACATTCAACAAGTTCTTGCTTACGGAGATGACGACATTGACATTGAGAAGCTTGCCAAAATCGCAGATCGCATGTATGAGAGGTCAACACCTCAATCTGTTGCTTCCACCAGCAGAATGCCAGACACTGACGACAGGATACAGGCTCTAGAACACAAAGTCGACACCGTACTGAGTCAGTTAGCAGCACTGACCACACGCACACGACCAAGCCGTTCTAGAAGCTCGTCTCGTCGACGTCTTTCTCGATCACCCAGCACGTCACGACATCACGATACTATTTGCTGGTACCACCGTAGTTACGGAGACAATGCACGACGGTGTCGTTCACCTTGCAACTTTCAGGCTAAACCAAAAGATATATCATCATGTATGAAAACTTCTACTGTTGGCAATCTACGATCTAGCAGTCGTTTGTTTTATGTAACAGATAGAAATACCGGTACTACGTTCTTAGTCGACACAGGAGCAGAGGTTAGTGTTCTCCCTCCGACTACGCAGGAACGTCAACATCCTGACCCTGCAGTTACGCTCCAAGCCGTTAATAAGTCTAATATTGTTACATATGGTAGTAAACGAATGACTTTAGATTTTGGTCTGCAGAATACCTACATTGGTCTTTCATCATCGCAGACGTTCCATCCCCAATCCTTGGTATAGATTTTCTACAGCAACACAAACTGCTAGTTGATCCGGTAAGCCCTAAGCTTATAGACTCGCTCAATAAAAGGTACATCGCTGGTACGATTAGCCGTGCATCATCGCTGAACTTGATGGTCACACGCACACCAGCATCTCCATATACTGACTTAGTAAATCAGTTCCCTGACCTTCTACAACCCTCTTTCCGAGCAACAGAACTAAAGCATCAAGTGGTTCATCACATTAAAACCACTGGACCACCAGTTTTTGCACGTCCTCGACGCCTTGACCCACATCGACTTAAAATCGCAAAAACAGAGTTCGATAAAATGTTAGAGCTCGGCATTATTCGACCATCCAACAGCTCTTGGTCTTCACCGCTGCACATGGTACCCAAAAAGTCTTCTGGTGAGATACGGCCATGCGGGGATTATCGAGCTTTAAACAAGCAAACGGTACCTGATCGATACCCCATACCGCATATTCACGATTTCGCCAGCAACTTGCCAGAGGTTAAAATTTTCTCCAAAATCGACCTTGTCAGAGCGTACCATCATATTCCCATCCACCCGGATGACGTTCCAAAAACTGCTATCACCACGCCATTCGGCTTATACGAATTCGTGCGCATGCCTTTCGGGCTGATGAACGCCGCTCAGACATTTCAACGTCTCATCGACCAAGTACTCCGCGGCCTGCCCTTCGTCTACGCATACATTGACGACTTACTAATTGCAAGTGCAGACGAAACCGAGCATGTGAAACATGTGAAGACGGTGTTCGAAAGACTTCACAAATACGGCATGACTATCAATTTAGATAAATGCGAATTTGGTAAGAAATCACTGAAATTCCTCGGTCACTTGATTGACAATCAAGGAATTAGACCAGTCCCCGACGATGTACAAGCCATCAAAGACTATCCATTACCAGATTCTTTCAAGAAACTACGGCGATTTTTGGGTCTAGTCAATTTTTACCGGCGTTTTATCCCGAACTGTGCTAGAGTTTTGCAACCGTTGACCGACTGCTTACGTGGACATAGTCGTTCATTCCATTTGCCTGCAGAAGCTGTTAAAGCATTCGAAGCTGTTAAACAATCGTTAAATGACAAGACGCTCTTAGTCAGACGCCAGAATGACGCCCCCTGTCTCTCATGACAGATGCTTCAGATGTCGCCATTGGGGCAGTGTTACAACAGCAGGTACATGGCGAATGGCAACCCCTTGCATTCTTTTCGAAACGACTGAATCCTACTCAATGTCGATATAGCACCTTTGGTAGAGAGTTATTAGCTGTTTATTTAGCAATCAAGCACTTTCGACATATGCTGGAAGGTACACCTTTTACTGTCTTTACAGACCACAAGGCTCTAACGAAAGCCTTATCAGCAAAACAGGATAACTACTCTCCACGTGAACTACGACATCTCGAGTTTATATCCCAGTTCACCTCCGATCTGCGACACATAAAGGGTAAAAACAATGAAGTGGCAGACGCTTTATCACGTATGCACATTGATAACATTGTATGCCCAGACATCGACTACGAACATCTCTCAAACTTACAACGAGATGACGCCGAACTCAAAAAGATCATGTCTTCTAAAACAACATCTCTAAACCTCGAGGCAATTCCTTTCGGCACGACAAAAGTTATCTGCGACACCTCTACAGGTAAATATCGACCTTTCATTCCAATAGCTATGAGACATACAGTATTCGAGAAGTTACATAATTTGTCGCATCCTGGTGTTAGCGCTACTACCAAGCTACTAAGAGAAAGATTTATCTGGCCAAACATTAACAGCGACGTTAAGAAGTGGACACGAAATTGCTTGTCTTGTCAAAGAGTCAAAATCAACCGGCACACCAAAGCACCACTTGGTCGCTTCCCTAACCCCGACTCTAGATTTGACCACGTACATGTAGACATAGTTGGTCCACTGCCTCCTTCCAATGGTTTCAACTATATTCTAACCTGCATTGACAGATTTACTCGTTGGCCAGTAGCAGTTCCATTAATCGACGTCTCAGCTGAAACGGTAGCTAAAGCTTTAGTCGAAAACTGGATAGCCAACTTTGGTGTCCCATCAATTATCACTACAGACAGAGGTGCCCAGTTTGAAAGCCGACTGTTTGACCAACTAACTGAATTACTAGGCATTAAACGAATACGAACGACAGCGTATCATCCTAGTTCCAACGGTATGGTCGAACGATTTCATCGACAACTCAAAGCTGCTCTCGCTGCTTCTTTGACTCGAAACGATTGGTCAACCAAACTTCCACTAGTATTACTTGGTATACGAGCTACTATAAAGAAAGATATTGGCTGCTGTGTTTCCGAACTAGTCTATGGAACAACATTACGATTACCAGGAGAATTTTTCACCCCGGGTAACCAAGTTCCACACGATATGACTGGTTACGTGCACCAGCTAAAACGACACATGAACGAGCTAAAGATATCAATTCCACGTCAGCAGGAACGAGCGTCATACATCCCGTCACAACTGACAGATTGTACTCACGTCTTCGTCAGGAGAGAAGGTGTACAACGACCACTTCAACCCGCTTATGATGGCCCATTCAAAGTTCTAAACAGAAACGCGAAAGTTATCACGATAGAAAGATTGAATAAAACAGAAGCCATCAGTATCGACAGAGTCAAACCAGCGTTCCTCGACGATTTCGAAGTCAACGATAAGAACCAGCTGAACGACGTGCCAACACCTACATCCACACAAGCTTCAACGTCGACAGAGAAGCCTGCGAAAACAACACGATCTGGTAGACGAGTCCATTGGCCTAAACGTTACGTGCAAGTCATCGAAATATAACTTACTACGAATTTTCATTTTTATTGTCTTTATTCGTAATTGTCATTTGATTACTCATTTAACTGATTAATATTTTCATACATAAATCACGTCACTATTATTTTAACATCGATATTTCCTATATTATTATATTTAATCACATCTCGTATATTATTCACGTATCGTTTTCGTCTACCGACTACAGATCCCCGGACAATTTTATCGTTCCTTATATATTCTATTACGATTAGCAATTTCACTTTCCCTAGATTATCGCATTTATTATCGATGTTATTAACCGCTTTAAACTGCTCATTTTTCAGCTTTATAAATCGCCGGAGGGAGGGTGGCGTTAGCTGATCAGTTGATATGGTGGTGGTCACTAAGGTGAATCGCCCCATTCTGCAGGAACAGCAATATACAAATTAAAGGCTCGAGATATTTCTGATTTTTATGGGGGCTTAGATCTTTATCTTAAAAAAGATAATAATGAACGCCTTGACAGATCATGCTTCTGCATTTAAATATATACCATTCACTCAGCCTATTGTTGAGATGCGACCATGCGGGCTCTGAACAGATTTATGGGGCATCTTATAAACTAACTTGCTGTCCGTCGTCGGATCTTTAAATACCACTTCACAATGTCTTATCTCATTTATTTTCTAATAACGTCTTAACTTGATCCTCATTATATTCCATTAAACCTAACATTTTACAGCTCTTTATGACTTATTATATTCCTACTCTCTGAAGGGTACGGTTGTACACTAAATGCACAAAAAGGTATAAAACAAAAACAACTGGCACAACTGAGGATAAATGTATTAAAACCAAAAGTGGACATCATGATAGTACGAGATATACGTGTAGCATTATACATTGCAAATGAACGTTGTCAGCCTAGGGAGTTTTCTTTATTAATGCATTTAATAATGAAACTTGCACTTACCTATTTCATTACAATTTAATGATTCACCTCAGCACTTTTACTTTTCTAAAACAACTTTCAATCCCTTGTAAACGTTGTACTTACCTCAATATTGGCTGGTTATCGTATGCCGACAACCACGGGATGAAAACGAAACGAAGTCGATTTTCCCGCTCAACCTGGAGGACAATTGTACAATTCAATAACTATACAGCCTAGTTCTGACAATGAGTGTATTTATATATATATATCAAATATTTAACTGTTGAAACATTATTAACTTGTAGACAATCTACGATTTGATATTATATCATACTTGATCGTGCCTGTAAAAATGGCATGCATTTTCATGTAAATTTATATGTTTATATGAGAATATACATTATTATTATTATTATTATCGCTGCTACGTATGACGCTGACGCATGTTATTTTCGAACACTTAAATGTATTTTTTTATATTTCAGTGTTCTGGTGGGGGAATTATGTAGTACCCCTATACCAACTGTAAACATGCTTTTTAATCTAATTTGTATACTGGCATTATATGTGTATACAGACCGATTTTATATATACTTCGCAAATACTTGTCCATTGACTGTTGAATATTACCTTGACACAATTTCGAATTTGACTACTGCTTCAATACATATTCGTAATCTTCACAAGTGCCTTTTGATTTACGTTGTGGGCGCCGAGTAGCCACAACGTCTGCGCACATCAATAAGAACGAAGAAATACATGGAATATATGTGTACAGCAGTTTAGTCAGACAACGCACGCAACAGTCTCACATGAAGATAAGTACAAACTTCTCATAGGCCGTCTTTATCGCGCACAATGCTCAGCCAAATGAACTGATGCGTTATTAGCTAAATCGTTTGCACACGCCTCCTCGTTTAGTGCTAATTACAAAATAATTGCAGGGGACTTCAATCTTCCAGAAGTCAATTGGCTAACTAGTTCCGGCCCCCAACGCTTCGACGAATTACTTGCCACTATCGACTGCTGTGGATTGAAACAACACGTCCAGACACCTACTCGTGGTGACAACACGCTGAACCTTGTTTTTTGTCATGATACAATCCCAGTATCCACGTATGTTGGTAATCGATTTTCCAGTAGTGACCACAGAATGGTACTCTACTCTCTTCCTTTCTCACCACTAAATACAGGAAACAAACAAGATTCAGAAAGCACAATATGTAGTAGTTACAAATATACACACTGGGGATTAGTCCAAGAACTTATTCGACTCTGTCTATGGGATGACTATTTTACCACTGACTCCCTGGAGGCCGTAGTAACCCTGTTTTACAGGAATGTTACCCTTTGTCTAGATACAGTTGCTCCAAAGAAAATAGTGAAATTAAGTAGACACCGAGCTGAATGTATTCCAAGGGCACACCGCAATAAGTTAAGGAAGCTGAAGAGGATATATCACTACTGCTCTCTATCCACGAGTCTCTTGAAACTATCAAGCGCCTACGCTCTCAAAAGGACTTCGACGCAAACCTATTCGGTGGATTTTCCTTCTTGCTGACGTCACAATGCCCATCATTGGCACGGACCTACTTAATTATCATGATTTACTCGTAGAAGTCCTCCGAAAACGACTGATTGACAATACTACTAGTCTGTTTATCAAAGGCATCAGCTACATAGGCCCTAGTTTGTCACCCGTTAAGATAAAGGCAATCCTTGATCCAACTTTTCAACCTATGGTTGACAAGTATCCGGAACTTAATTGCCCGTCGAACAACCTACCGTGCATAACCAGCAATGTTATGCACCACATCATTACCACAGGACAACCAACCTGTGACAACCAGAGAACGACGACTGACTCCTGACAAACTGAGAATCGCCAGGAATGAATTCGACCATATGCCTACCCTTAGTATCATTCGACCTTCGGATAGCCCATGGGCATCCCCACTTCATATGGTGCCGAAAAAGGATAGCAATGATTGGCGACTCACCGGTGATTACCGGCGAGTGAATGCCAAAACAACCCCTGATTGCTACCCGTTGCCTCATATACACGACTTGACGTCAACCTTACCAGGCGCGACTATATTCTCTAAAATCGACTTGGTTGAAGCGTATAGCCAAATCCCGAAGGCAACAGAAGATATCCCGAAAACGGCTATCATTACGCCTTTCGGGCTTTTCGAATTTCTACGTATGTCATTTGGTCTCCGGAATGCAGTACAATTATTCCAACGCTTCATTGACGAAGTATTTCGCGGTCTCTACTTTGTATACGCGTACTTAGACGACTGCCTCATTGCCAGTCCAGACAAGGAAACTTACCTTAGGCACTTGGACTTGACATTTGAAAGGTTACGCCGACATGGTGTTACCATCAATATTCGAAAGTGTCAAATCGGTGTTGACTCACTCGACTTTCTGGGTCACACGATTGACTGCAAGGTCGAGGCTATACTGAACTTTCCAAAGCCACAGACGGTGAAAAGTCTCCGCACTTTTAACGCTTTATTCCCAACTGTGCCTCTCTGATTCAGCCATTGACAGACCTCCTTCGAGGGAATAACAAGTCCATAGAACTCGACGCGTCTGCTCGAAATGCTTTTACCCAGATTAAAAAAGCTATTGCGAATGCCACACTTCTGATGTATCAGGATCCAACGGCACCGTTAATTGTCTCGGTTGATGCATCAAACACTGCAATCGGCGCAGTTCTACAACAGCTAGAGTGGCAACCAATCGCCTTTTTGTTCAGTTGCATTTAATTAGCTGAAACGAAGCACAGCACATTCGGCAGAGAACATCTGGCTATGTACTGTGCCATACGACACTTTAGACATTCAGTGGAAGGTCGTGAATTCATAATTTTCACTGACAACAAACCTCTGACGTACTCTCTTTGTGACTTGTCTGTTAATTGTGACGATGTGTCTGATGTGAAACGTGACATGGTTGATGTTACTGTTTCGCCGTCCAGGGATAATAGGAACATCAAACTTCCTAAATTTGAACCACGGTGTTTCGGTGGAAACCCGACAGATTATATACAGTTTGTAAGAGAATTTGAAATCATTTTAATTGGTTTGTTATTAAATGATGAAATCACGTTAATGTATTTGATGAGTTGTTGCACTGGAGATGCTTCAAGAGCTATACGGTGCTGTAAGCTCATGTCCCCTAATGAAGGATACGCTGAGGCTATGAGCATATTACGTCAAAGGCTTGGAAGACCTTCAATGATTGTAAGGAACGTATACGAAGCTGTCAAAGGTAATGGCAGTCAACTTCAAGATGACTCCAAGGCACTTACTGAGTTTTTAGATAATCTTATGACTTATAAGAATACCTTTGTAACAACAGAAGACAAGGGCTGGCAACAGATCGTTTTATTATGAAAATCAACACGTATTTATACATATTTCAACTACATTATTATAGACAAGCGCAGTCATCTGATTGGTTGTTTATCAGAAGTTAGGTAGACAAACGCAGGCTTCTGATTGGTTGTTTCGGGATTCCTTGACAAATAGAGTTCTCTATCTGCGAATCATATTTTGCCACGTTAACTTTGCTGTGATTGGTTGTTGACTCAGCCTTGTTCATATTTTCTCACGGCCCATATTAGTGACCTAGACCTTAACGTAGATTAGTGCCAACCAATCGGCTAGCAGCCTGCTCTCAGCACACTTTGATTTTTATGAATTGCGTGAGTGACTTCAACTCAAGCTCAGTCCTAGAGGTAATTGCGAGACGCCTACCTACTCGGCTGCAAAGGAAGTGGGTAAAAATAAGCTCTCGTATAGAGAAGGAGGGTATCGAGCCAAGGTTTGATGATATTCTGAGACTGGTGAAGGACAGTGTCAACCAGGCGATGGGCAAATTCGCCAGCATTTTGCATTCTAAGGTAGAACCTAAGGAACCAGTGAATATAAGGAAGGCATTTGTGGTGAAGTCTCAAGACACAACGAGAAAGGATGAGTGTATTGTTTGCCATAACATGCATCAATTGAGTGATTGTAATCGCTTTATCGCTATGTCACCCGTAGAAAGGTTAAAAATGGCAAAGCAGAAGCGGCTGTGTTTCAGTTGTTTAAAGATTGGGCATACAAAGTGGAATTGTAAGGCGACAAATAAAAGAAGTAGTGGTTTAACGGATATGCACCCACTTCTGAGGACAGTGAACGAACCTGGGAATTCGGTTAATTGTAATAGTATCTCTAGACCCCTTGACATCCCACAAGTTTTCTTAGGGGTATTACCAGTTAAGGTGAAAGGACCGAAATCTTCAGTAGAGACTTATGCATTGTTGGATAATGGTTCAGACGTTACATTGATAGATGCTGAACTGGCTGGTTGCTTGGGTATTAAAGGCCCAAAGCAACCCTTGGTTGTAAATACTTTCAATTCTGCGAAAACAGTAGTATGTGAGCGAGTGTCATTTCAGTTAGAATCCTTGGCTACTGGGGAGACCGTGGAAGTGGATACTGCTTACACTACCTCCAGTATGAAACTTGGCGAAGCTATAGTACCTAGTCGTGAAACGGTTGTCGGTAAGCCATACCTGTGTGACATACCTCTTCCAACATTGCAAGATGGAAGAGTGAGAGTACTCATTGGATGTAGTGTGCCAGAAGCTCACAAGGTATTAGAAGAGAGATTTGGAGGTAGAGATGATCTGTTTGCGACGAAAACACCACTGGGATGGACAGTGAGAGGACCTATACCCATAGTCCACATATCATCATTAGTTACAAACGATGGGGACAAACTAGAAACTATGATTAAAAATATGTATGACAAGGAGTTTTGTGACTGCGGTGTCCCAGGGAAGGGTCGTTCTGTAAAAGCAGTTAAAATAGCCGAGGACTCTTGTAAATACGAAAACGGGCGTTTCAGCGTTGGCCTACCATGGAGATTCAAAGATAGACAGTTGGTTTGTAATAGGAAAGTTGCTCTTAAGAGACTAATGGGTTTACAGAAGAAATTCCTGTCAGATGCAGAACTCTGGTCCAAATATAAGGAAGTCGTCGATAAACATATAATGAAGGGTTACGTTGAAAGACTAGTTGATCAGAGTGAGCCAGGGAAGTGGTATTTGCCCCATCATCCCGTCTTTAACCCGAGGAAGCCAGGTAAACTCCGTGTGGTGTTTGATTGTTCTGCGAAACATGAAGGAGTCTCTTTAAATGATAATCTGTATAGTGGCCCAGATTGCGTGAGCTCATTAGTGGGACTGCTATTGAGATTCAGAAAGTTTACAGTTGCTGTCGCGGCGGATATTGAGGAAATGTTCCTACAGGTGAAGGTGCCAGAGAGTGACAGAGATCACTTGAGGTTTTTGTGGTTTGATGACGGTCCTTGTGGTAAGGTGTCAGAATATAGGATGACAGTGCATCCATTTGGTGCCACGTCCTCCCCGTTTTGTGCTAATTTTGCTCTACGAAAGGCAGTGTCCACATTTGGTTCTAATGATTTGCTGGACGTCATAGATTGTTGCTTCTACGTGGATGATTGTTTAGCCTCCTTCGATGATGATAAGTCTGCAGTTAGATTTGCAACAAGCATCACTGAAGTGTTAGCTAAGGCCGGCTTTCGTCTAACTAAGTGGGTCTCGAACAGCCTAGACGTTTTGAAGCATATAGATCCAGAAGACAGAGCACCTACCGTACGAGATTTGCCTGTTGATACTCTACCAGTTGAACGCACATTAGGTATGCGATGGGATGTGAACTCTGATACCTTTGGATTTAGTGTTGGTGATATTGATAAGCCAGTTACTCGGAGAGGTGTGCTCTCTGTGTTGTCGTCCGTGTTTGACCCACTTGGATTAGTAGCACCTTATCTACTTCCGGCTAGGAGGTTATTTCAAGAGACATGCAGGAAAGGGTTACAGTGGGATGAACCATTAAGTGAGAGGCAGAGAGAAGAGTGGAAGGGGTGGGTTAACAGTTTAAGAATGCTGAATCTACATTCCGTCTCACGTCCACTTAAGCCGTCGAGAAATCATGATATAATTGACTTCCATGTTTTTTCTGATGCCTCTGAGGTTGGATTTGGTGCAGCCGTATACATCAGAACCACCTTAAGGAATGATATAGATGTTAGCCTGGTGATGGGTAAATCTAGAGTTGCACCTCTAAAGACGGTTTCGATTCCGAGATTAGAACTTAATGCAGCCTTACTAGCTGCGCAGTTATTCACAACGGTGTGTAAAGAGTTGGATTACCCCAAGCATCCCGTAACGTTTTGGACTGATTCGATGTCTGTGATATATTATATACGCAACGAGTCAGCAAGATATGCATGTTTTGTAGCTAACAGAGTATCTCAAATTCGTGAACTAACAACTGTTGAGCAGTGGAGGTACGTACCGTCTGGAAAAAATCCAGCTGATCTAGCCTCGCGAGGAGTTATTGATATGAATGTGGTTAAAAATAAGTGGTGGAAAGGTCCAGAGTTCTTGCTAAGGGCTGATAGTATGTGGCCTCGTAGAGAAGATGAACCACCGATAAACGAGTGTGCCTTGGAGTTGAAGACAAGTGTCAGTTTAACATCTACTCAAGAAAGACATTCAGGTTTACATCCACTTTTTAAATATTATTCTTCTTGGTACAAACTACTGAAAGCTGTTGCGTGGTTGACACGATATGTTACGTATTTAAAGGTCATGCATCTTGCGGGATACGAAAATATGAATGTGGGGCCTTTGAGAGTCGAAGATATTAGAAATGCAGAGTTAGCGATTTTGAGGGCTGCTCAGTGGGAAGCGTGGGGTGAGATTGCCAAGGAGGATAGTCCCGATTTCGCAGATTTCAAGGTGCGGTTAGATAGATTATCTCCGATAGTTTCCGAAGGGATCGCTAGAGTTGGTGGACGTCTACAAATGTTAGAATCGTCATATGAGACCCGTCATCCGGCTTTATTACCTTGCTACCATCCAGTCACTGATCTCATTATAAGACACTACCATGTTCTTGAAGGTCATTTGGGTACTTCGCAAGTACTATCAAGTATTCGATGTAAGTTCTGGATAGTGAAGGGAGGTACCGCTGTCCGTAAAATAATTGATAAGTGCATGGAATGTAAACTCCGAAATGCTCGTCCAGTACAGCAGATGATGGCACCACTCCCAGCGTGGCAAGCTTCTGAAGGGAATTATCCATTTGAGTACGTTGGGGTGGATTTGTTCGGACCTTTTGTAGTGAAGAGAGGCAGAACCCTATGTAAAAGATATGGCTGTTTATTCACCTGTTTGAAAATGAGAGCTGTGCATATTGAGATGGTTCATTCGCTAACTACTGATTCATTCGTGCTAGCATTACATAGATTTATAAATCGCCGGGGTGTACCGAAGATGATGTTCAGCGACAGAGGGACTAATTTTGTTGGCTGTCACGCCGAGCTTAAAGAGTACTTCGAAGGTCCCCAAACGAGAGTTCATGAAGAGTTACTGAAAAGGAACATCGAGTGGCACTTCAATCCACCACATGCCAGCCATAGAGGTGGGCTATGGGAAAGACTTATAGGAATTATCAAGCGTATTTTAAGCTCCATAATTAAAAACCAGAGTTTGAATGACGAAACGCTGGAGACATTTTTTGTGAAGCTGAACGAATATTAAATGACCGGCCGTTATCACCTGTGAGGGACGACGTCAAGGATTTTGATGTGTTAACCCCAAACAAATTATTGTTATTGAGAGGCAACCCTGGCATAGAGGACGCAAGCGGGGAAGGAATACCTACGATTAAAAGATGGAAACAAGCCAGGCACATGAAAGATATATTTTGGAAAAGATGGTTAAAGGAGTATGTTCTAACACTGCAAACCAGAGACAAGTGGAAAAAGTTGTGCCGAAACTTAAAGGTTGGTGACATAGTATTAGTAGCAGATAAATGTGCCACAGGTAGGTGGCCTTTGGGAGTGGTAGTAAGGCTGATCTGTAGTGGTGATGGATTGGTGAGGACGGTTGAGGTGAGAACAAGTTGTGGCATGTTGGTGCGAGATATTAGAAAACTGTGTCTACTGGAAGGTGCTGAGAGTCGAGAGTCGGAGGATGAAACACTAGACGATTTTCCAACCTAGAGCGTCAACCTGAGAAGGGTTGTAGGCGTACTGCTGTAAGTCCTACAATTCTTCAAAGGGTAGCGCATCAATGAGCAGTCCAATGTGCTCGGTGTGTGATTTTGTACATATGTTCATATTGTATATACTGAATTGATATCATCTGTCATCTAGCTGTTGGTAATTCTGTTTGTGTCCGGACGACTTCCACTTGGATCATCAACCTGAGAAGGAATGTAGGCGTACTGCTGTAAGTCCTACAGTTCTTCAAGGGTAGTTTGTCGTGCCAGAATCCACAACATTTGATGTGTTGATTGTACATATGTTTGTGTTAAATAATTGTGTGAGTTCCAATTATTGTAATTGTTGGTTAATCTTGTTTGTGTCCGGACATTCCACAAATTACAATCGTCAACCTATGAAGGGTTGTAGGCGTACTGGTGTAAGTCCTGCGATTCTTCAAAGGAATTCCATCGAGACACGATCTGCGAGTTCGTGTGTACTGTTTGTATATATCTGTGGTGTCATATCTATTGGTGTTTTTGGATTCATTGTGTTTACTTGTTGTTTTCGTGCCTTGTTTTTATTGCATAATTTTGTTAAAATTTTCGTCGTGATTACTTCTGAAGTTGTTTCTTGTCTTCTACATCCGTGAATGAATTGATTGATGTTAAGGACAGCAGATGGGTCATATACGCCGGGGGGGCTATTGTTGAGAATGAAATGCACACGGAGATAATTGTTAGCTGTGGTCCCACACGCCGGGGAGAAAGAGTGTAAACGACTGAGGCTCGCATACGTCACCGTTACTAGAATTGAGGCAGAATGAGTGACAAGCGATTTCAGTGATCGTTGGTAGTGAGTAGATAAGAGGATGAGCGTAGAGTATTGTGAGGTGCTGCTATGGTCACGTTGCATTCTGCAAGAGTCATTCTAGCAAGTGGCGATTGTGTTGTAAGAGGATGTGTCACGAGGATGCCTTTAACTGGAAGGCGCAGGTCGTCATTGATGTGTGAGATTGTGCTGTGAGTATGCTTGTGGTGCGTTGGCTTTTCTGTTTGTTTTCCATTTCAGCTCTGTCCATGTGACCCAGGTTCTCGCAACGGCATCCAAGTCAACGTGTATTGGTCGTGATGGTAAAAAGGGAAGCCGGGGAGCGTCAATGCAGTTGAAGATTGAACGATCAATTCACGGTTGTTTGCTCAAAACCAACTTCCCCAATTCTCGTGGAGGCATCAGTAAGACAGTCATCGTCTAATCGGTCGCTGTTCAGAAAGAAGTCAGGACAATACCGTCAGAAGTAACATTGTGATTTATCATTGTAATATTTGTTCACAGACCTTAGTGTATATATGTTGGTGTAACCATAAAGAATACTCGAGTCGCCAATTGGTGTTTTGGTTTTTTCGTCCGTTATTACTAAGCGTTTCTGAGAAACTTCAAGGAACAGAGTGAGCCCGAGCGTAGCAAGAGCTGGGCATTGACGGTTCACGAGACGTGGCTGACAAAAGATATCCCGAAAACGGCTATCATTACGCCTTTCGGGCTTTTCGAATTTCTACGTATGTCATTTGGTCTCCGGAATGCAGTACAATTATTCCAACGCTTCATTGACGAAGTATTTCGCGGTCTCTACTTTGTATACGCGTACTTAGACGACTGCCTCATTGCCAGTCCAGACAAGGAAACTTACCTTAGGCACTTGGACTTGACATTTGAAAGGTTACGCCGACATGGTGTTACCATCAATATTCGAAAGTGTCAAATCGGTGTTGACTCACTCGACTTTCTGGGTCACACGATTGACTGCAAGGTCGAGGCTATACTGAACTTTCCAAAGCCACAGACGGTGAAAAGTCTCCGCACTTTTAACGCTTTATTCCCAACTGTGCCTCTCTGATTCAGCCATTGACAGACCTCCTTCGAGGGAATAACAAGTCCATAGAACTCGACGCGTCTGCTCGAAATTCTTTTACCCAGATTAAAAAAGCTATTGCAAATGCCACACTTCTGATGTATCAGGATCCAACGGCACCGTTAAGTATATCGGTTGATGCATCAAACACTGCAATCGGCGCAGTTCTACAACAGCTAGAGTGGCAACCAATCGCCTTTTTGTTCAGTTGCATTTAATTAGCTGAAACGAAGCACAGCACATTCGGCAGAGAACATCTGGCTATGTACTGTGCCATACGACAATTTAGACATTCAGTGGAAGGTCGTGAATTCATAATTTTCACTGACAACAAACCTCTGACGTACTCTCTGAACTCACCTTCAGATAAGTATTCATCTAGGGAATCACGACAACTGGATTATGTTTCACAGTTTACATCAGATATTCGCCATGTATCCTGAGTAAGCAACACTGTGGAAGATGCCTTGTCGCGCATCTGTTCCCTCACCCAAATCGACGGCATAGACCTTGTAAAACTGGCTCGTCTTCAAAAAGAAGATACCGAGCTTCAACACGAGTTGTCGAAAACAACTCTACAATTAGCTGAGAAACCCTTAGGTATGGGAAGAGATACTATTCTATGCGACATTTCCACGAGTACTCCTCCCCCCATCGTGCCTAAAAGTTATCGCCGTAACGTCTTCAATACGTTGCATGGCTTATCTCACCCAGGTATTCGAACTACTGTCAAGCTCGTAACTAGTCAGTTTTGTTGGCCTGGCATTAATAAAGAAGTAAGGGAATGGGCACACACGTGCTTAGCTTGTCAAAAGTGCGAGGTGATAAGACACACCAAAAGCCCACTTGGCACCTTTCTTCTCCCTGACGCTCGTTTTGAACACGTCCATGTAGATTTGGTTGGACCCCTTCCTGAATCCCATGGATATACCTATATTTTAACTTGTATCGATCGATTCACACGATGGCCGGAAGCAGTAACCCTCAAGGACGTATCTTCTGAAACAGTCACACGCGTCTTCGTAGAAAGATGGATCGCAAACTTTGGATGCCCATCTTCCATAACAACTGATCGCGGGCGGCCATTCGAAAGTGGCTTATTCTTTGCCCTGACTAAAATCATAGGTTGCATGCGATTTCGAACAACAGCCTACCATCCTCAAGCTAATGGTATGGTAGAACGTCTACACAGACAGCTGAAAGCTGGTCTGTCAGCTGCAAACACCACCCATTGGACTGAATCCCTTCCGTTATTTCTCCTAGGGATACGAAACGCCCTGAAAACCGATGCTGGTTGTACTAGCGCCGAGCTAGTATATGACACGACACTGCGACTGCCTGGCGAATTTGTTTCTCCCTCGAGCTTCCCACCAGTGGTATATCACGCTTCATACGACAGTAGGCTTACAAACGCAATGCGTTCAGTTAAACCTGCTCCCCTACGTCCACAGTCCATTGATGTTTTCGTTCATCCGTGTTTGAAAACTTCTTCACATGTATTTGTTCGTCGCGACTCTGTGCGCAGACCCCTGGAACCACCATACGACGGACCTTATAAAGTAATCAAACGTTCTGATAAATTCTTTGTCTTGGACAAAAACGGCCGCGAGGACACCGTCAGCATTGACCGCCTGAAACCGGCTTACTTGGAGGGTAATCCTATTAGCATAGAGCTCAACGTACCCGAAAATCCACAAGTAACAGAAGATCGTGTAGACATCGATGAAGTCACTGGCACAGCGACAGCTACCGAACTTTCTATCGAGTCTCCCAAGGAAACCCATTCTGGACGCATCGTAAGGTTCCCAGAATATCTGCACACTTATTTGACTTAACGAAGTCGTTTGATTCACGCAACTCATTCGTTTGTGGTACTGACTATTTTTTTTTAGATGTATCAATTTTTTTATATACAGTACCACCGAACACAACATATTTTTCAACAGTTCATGTAACATACAAAAAAATTAATTAGATGTATTTTTTTTCGACGTTCTGAACTTAGCATTATTTTACTGTATAGTAAATGCACATCATTTTTTAAAAAGAAGCTGATTTGGTACATTTTCCTCGGCATAGATTTTAGCGTTCTTGTTTTCTTTTCCAGGTGCGACGGGCACTGGACAGGAAACAAACGAAGCACGAAATCCAACGAACAACAACAGGGAAGCTATGTACAAACACCCTATTAGCATAGGCAGACAAACCAGTAGGCATACGACCAAGCGGCTCGGAAGATTTTTTCACCCTAAAGAAAACCATCGAGTTTTTTTACTTCCGGCTGGTTCTGTCTTAGGGTCCTCACGACCCCACTAGGGGGGGGAATTGAGCTGTAGCGGTAAATAATTCCCCAAAATTATTGACCACAGCAATCACTCATTGGATGCTGACCACCACTGTTTAAGTCGACTTGTTTAGCTGAAGGCTTCCGGTCAAGCATCCCCGCCATTTGCTACCCAGTCGTGTCACGTGCACGATCACTAGCTAGCTAAGCGTTCGTCTGACGGTTTGTTTTGGTCCCGAAATATATCACGAAGTTTGGACGATCAATTATTGGCTTTTGCTTTGTTTTCGGTACGCGAGAATAATTTAGAGGCTGTGTAAGATGATTCCATCAAAACCTTTAAAAGGCAAACGTTCGCAATTACAGACCCATAAATATAACCTCAGTTACCTCACGAATCATGGAGAAAGTTGTAAAAGATCAATTGTCAGACTACCTACTTAGGGAAGATCTTGTTACAAAGTCTCAACACAGATTTCTCAAAAATAGATCCTCCGTTACTTCCCACTTCGACTTTTTCAACTGAATCACTAGTAGTCGCGAAGCACGCAAGCTAGTCGTTGTTCCCTACTTCGATATATCTGGAGCATTTGACATGGTATCTCACAGTATTCTATTTGAGAAGCTGTACTCTTGTGGAATTCGTAACCCATTACTGAACTGGTTAAATTCACTTCTTAGCAACGGGGTAATTATAACCAAAGTTGGATCTGTATTGTCTCATCCTAGGCAGATCTCATGTGTTGTTGTGCATGGTAGTGTCCTAGGACCACTTTTATTGACAGTCTACATTAACAGAATTTTCATGTGCTTCACCTCAGGTAAACCATTCCTATATGCTGAAGACCTCAAATTCGTCTACTCCTGCTACACTCATGAATTATGCGATATGGTTACTAAAATGCATCTTGAACTAAGCAGTCTAGCAACATGGTGTGCTGAATTCTGTCTAAACTTTAACATTGACAAATGCGGCTGTATTTGTATCGGCAACAGTAACCTTGATCTAACTCTTGAAATAAATGGGCGAAAACTCGCTAAGCTCAACTCAGTCGTAGATCTCGGTATTAGATACTCTAGTAACCTAACGTTCTCTGAACAGACTGATTATGCCAGACGTAAAACACGAATGCTGATAGGATGCATAACACGCAATTTCTTTTGTTGTGAAACTAGGGTTTTATTATACAAAGTATGTGTACGACCTATCTTAGAATACTGCCCGTTTATTCTTAGCGGACTCAGACAAAATGAAAAGCTTCAATTAAAGGGAGTGCAACGGAAGTTTACCTCAAGAACTCTTGGTTTGGAAAGTGGTTTGGAATACGATGAGCGATGCGACGGAATAAGTTTAGAACCACTCTGGAAAAGACGTCTTAAGCTAAACCTTATCTTTTACTATAAGCTAACTAATCTTCTCTTGCATTCCTCCGAGCCAATAACTAAACCTACCGCTGTCATCAGTTACAAACATAGAAATCATCACAACTTAGCTGCTATAGAGCATTGTCAGAATTACGTGCGGTACAACTTCTTCTTAAATAAGTTTTCAGTCATTTGGAATAGACTACCAGCTAATGTGCGCGATGCAAACACACTTCCAGTGTTCATCTCCTCAGTCACCAGACTGCTCAAAGATGACAATGCACTTTTGCGCCTGACTCTTACACCTTCTTTTTCACCCTAAATAGATATTTTAAGTTCTTTAAACGTGTAGTTACAACAAACTACAATTATAAATTTTAATATTATTGGAACTAGATGATAAACATTTCTACACAGGACAGTAATATTAGTTCACACATAATATAAAAGTTAGCATAACGGGACTAGTTAGTTAATGAACAAAAATAACCATAGTTACTAGACAGAATATATATGTATATAGTTATTCATCACTCCTTAAAGACTCCCGTTGCTTTCTTTTGCGTTGCTGTTGTTTGTCTTCTTTTTTCTCTCACCATTTCAGCATCCATTTGACTTTTTGAATGAGGATGAATAATGTGGATGTTTGACCATTTACAATGACAAATGATCTGCAAACATTATTGGTCCCGTATCTTTCAGTTGCCTAGTTAATAACGAATTAACTTTCCCCACGACGCAACCTGGATTACATTTGTGGAATATACTCTTATACCAATGGAAAAGTATCAATTTGTAATAAAACGTCACGGTTGTAACTTATAACATAACTGATCGTATCTGTAAAAATAGCTTTCTTATTACCCAATTTGGATATTGTCAGCCACCTCTCGTAAACCGTCAATGCCCAGCTCTTGCTACGCTCGGGCTCACGCTGTCCCTTGAAGTTTCTCAGAAACGCTTAGTAATAACGGACGAAAAAACCAAAACACCAATTGGCCGCTCGAGAATTCTTTATTCTAACACCAACATATAAAAAATAATTACACTAAGGTCTGTGAACAAATGTTACAATAATAAATCACAATTTTACTTCTGACGGTTTACTGCTGACTTCTTTGTGAACAGCGACCGATGAGACGATGACTGTCGTATTGATGCCTCCGCGAAAATTGGAGAAGTTCGGTTTGAGCAAACAACCATGAATTGATCGTTCAATCTTCAACTGCATTGACAGATATAAATCAAAAATGAGATTCGGATTTGTACACACCTAAGTTACACTGTGGAATTAATTCAAGCTTTATTTTTCCCAAGTATTTGTAATCCATCCAAAACTTACTTGGGTTTTTTTGTTAAAGCGAAGTCAATATTTCTATATTTCATGATGTGCTCCATTGAATGAATGGTTATCATATTGTTCCCACAAACCAAAGACAAAAACGTCAGCAACCATGTAATTTATTCATAAACCAAATTTATGAAATTTAAATAATGCTTATTCAAGCCTGTACATTTGGTGTGTCCTACACAGGTAGGAAAAAATGTGTATTTTATTAAAACATTATAATGAAGTATGATTGCTAATCGTATATGAAATTTATCATATTGATGATGGCTGTAAACTGGCGTCCCACATGTACAAAATGAGAATATAATATTATTATTATCGACAATTTATTCGAGGAGAACAAATCATAGTTTCCGAAAAAAGGCAGCTCACATGATATCATCAAAATATCACATTCAGCCACATGGATAAATATATTCATCTTCCTCCATAAGCTAGTCAGTGTCAATATCACCAACCACTACTTTGCATACCATAGTGCAATTCACTCTCATCTGAAATGGAAAGTAAACACTGACACAGACAACATCCTAACCGGCCACACACATCACCTACAAAATTGACCAGCCTACACTTATGTGTATGACGTACCTGAGCATCCTCATGCAACACCCACCACTGTGTAGTTGGTTGTTTGTCTTTGTGGTGCGTGATCCTTTTCAATTTAATATTATCCATGTTTCAATTATATTTGTTGAGTGTAGAGTGGAAGTATTTTCTTGTTTAGTCCTCCATTTGTGCGTCGATGGCTTGGGACTGAGATTAACCCTTGGTTTATTATAGATCCACCTTCGAAGGAATTGGTGAATATTATTCGAAAGCAAAAGCTCCCAGACGGTTCTGCCTCGTATGAAATAACAGAAAAACCATCCCTGAGAATAAGGAGCTTGAATGGAATGATTACGTGTGAGGTTGCTTCATGGAAATATTGCTTTCAGTTGTCATTATTTCTAGGTGGTTTCTGCTACAGTGCACTGAATAAGGTGAAAGTGGTTACTAAGACTTACTTCCATGACGTCCGCGATCGTGTATTCAAAAAGGAAGGCGGGAAAAGAGATCATATGTCCCTAGGTACACTCAAGTGAACACACTACAAACAGCTTCAATGTATACCGTTCAGACAAATTGTAATTTCTTCTTACCAAGTTGGTGTGGACTGCAAAACTGCTGACAGGATTACTGCAACAATTCCATTAAATGAAAGCTAACTCTATAATGTAATTGTTATTGAGTAGTTATAGGAGCAAGGACAAATAAAACTCACACCGTCTACTATCCTTGCAAACATTATGATTATTAATGCTGTCACTCATATGAATTACGTGCAGATATATATACATACATATAGTTCGAAACACAGTTAGGTCTATTTTTAAACCACTAAATTTTTATCACATATAATACGAGTTTCTTCGTGATTAAAGATACTCCTTGCTAACGAGCGACAACTGGCACGACACCTAGGTCCAAGGCTTCTTCCCAATGACCTCCAACCATCTAATAGATTTAATAAAGTTGGTGTACTCCATATTTATCTAACACGCTACACGCTATTTACGCCTTCGCCATTCTACTATTATTAGCCGAAAATTCCTAGCCCAAGGCTTCACGCCCGTGGCTGAATTATTTTTTACATTTTGGTCCTTCTAAAGACATTTTAATGGGCCTACTGTGTGACTATAGATGACATATACTATATGAATGAACCCTAAATTTGAGAAAATATCTACGTGTATACACTTGTATGTTGGACTATATGAACCGTGATCCTCATTTACAAAACACACTTCTACCACAGTAAACAGGAAGAATTATTTTGATCTTAAATACATAACATATTCGAAAAAACACACAAATTTCACCTCACAAGCACTTTCATAAACCAAGCATCAACTCTATCTCTCACACTGACTAATACAGCCTTGTATGCGCCACAGTTAAATTATGGAATGAAACACGTGATTTAGACGCGTTACTTACATTAGCCAGATTATTATTACCACCCGTTATTCGCGCTACCAAAGGAATCATATACGTGCATATCGGTGAGATGATGGAGTTTCCACGTGAAAACAACCACCACCGCGACCTTCAGGTTCCTCGATGCTCTTGAGAGCTGTCATCCGAAAGCACCCCAAATGTCGACCTAAACAAAAGATTACTTACAATTTATTTAAACGTTGGAATATCAGACAGTCTTGTCGACGTCATACCAGCTGTCAGCCGACAAGATTGTTGGCTCTATCCACCTATTTCAGAAGGAAGAAAGAACACAAGAGTTTCATGCATTAGGTTGTATCAGAAATACGACAACATAGGTGAGAGTTATGAATAATTGAGAAATCAATCATGTTTAACAGACAGATAATATTGCAGAACATAACAATCGTCCAAGATTTAACACAACCATCCTCGAGATACGCCTTGTATTGTCTTCAGCCGTAGGTCATCCATCATCCATCGTGAGCAGAAACTAGACTGGTGCTGGTATGCACGGATATTCCGAAGTATACTGACGCAGGATCTAATGCCCACAACTTCCAGTGTATTCTTTCCGCGTAGACGAAAGGCAACGGGAAACATCGGAATTGATTATCCAATTTGCGATTTATTTTTCGGGACCAACTCGGAGTGCGAGGTGATTGATTGCGTTACATTTGCGTTTGAATTCTTTCATATCGTAAACAAGCTCTATACATATAATATCTGCTAGAAACTTCCAAATTTTCACATTCTTCACATAGAAATACATTTGAGATACATTTACGCCTTGAAATTATTGTATAAACTCTGTTTTCACTGATACTCCCCTCTGCAGGTTTTGGATGTATATTTTATGGGATATATCATGCTCAGTTCGGTGAGTCTGTGCAATTTTTCGAAATTTTACGTTGGATGTTATCTATTTGGCGCTATATCTGTAGTTATTTACCGGTTATTCTGTTTTTTCTTTTTTTCAACGAACGCTACCTTTGACTCAAGTTGCCTCGTTTTAAGAATCTTTATTATTCCAATAGGAGGATTATTCTCAGTTAATAGCTGTCATTTTTGTTCTTAATGGTTTATTTTCATTGACTTAGTGCTGATTAGAGAGAATCTTTAGTTTTCATTTCCAGTCGTCGCAACTAAGTGATAGTCCGAACCTACCTCAAAGCCTGACTTTTGGAATTTTGCTTTTCCGTTAGTTTCATCTGAACTAAAAGTTCTTTCACCGTTATTTTTAGCACGGTGTTACCAGTCCCCGAATCCGTTCTTTCATTTACCTTTTACCAAGGAATTACCTCAAATCACTATTTTTGCTTGTTAACTTCCAGTATCTGACTGAAAAACAGTGAATTCCCACTATTTTCACTTATTATTTCTTTTGCATCTCATTCTAACTTTCTGAAATTGTAATTATCAGTCACAGCTTGCCGAGCTGAATCTTTCAATACCTATTTTATCCCAATTATTTGTTCATTTCTATTCCATACCATTTTGTTTTTGGTACCTTCAGCTATCTTTATCGAAAAAGTACCTTGTTCTCCGTAGAGGATTTTCCGATCTAGTGAAAGTGACACCACCAGTCCTTATTTTTAATTTCCCTTGGCCTATCTAGTAAGGCCGAGGCCACTGTTTATCCCGCCATCACCCTTCGCCTTCCCTCCACGAGACCTCTTTCCATTTTTCCTCCTAATCTCACCCCCAGTATGTCAGATTTACTCAGTCCTTTTCTTCTTTGTTCAAATATCTCTGCCATGAACCATCCGAAACAACTTCTCCCATCATTTTCACCATGTTGACCGAAAAGCCTCACACTCGTATCATTTGTGTAAAAGTTGTGAGGTCCCCTCTGTAACTTCCACATTCCTTTACCTTTTTCTTTGTTCTTGGTATCCCTCGACTCCTCTCATCGAGATCTCTGGTTTGATACCCATTTCGACACTCTATCTCTGACAGTTTTGACCTTTAAAACTCGACGTCCCCCAATACGTCATCCTTGTATTCATTTCGTCGCCTTTCTCAAATTGTTGTAACTTCTACATTTCTTCACCTTTTTCCGTCGTTCTTGGTATCTCTCAACACCTCTATCCACGCTATTTTGATTTATAGCCCTTTTGACGCCGCATATCCTTCGTATTGCTTCAGAAAGTGGACTATTTCAAATCACGTCCTCCCACCCATTAATCTACGGCTTTCTTTTCTGCTTCAATCCCAAAGTGATTACGTGGAGTCTTTTACAATAGTACTTTACTCGTTTGTTTTTTATTTTTGTTTGCTTTGTTTATTTTGGTTTAACCATTTTTCAAGCCACGGGTGAGGGCCTATGAACGGTCCGTGGCACAAATAACAGTCATCGTTGATTGTCCTCCACACTCGAGCCTGCGATACCTCATTCTCCGGTCATCTCAGCTATGTCAAAACAACCCTCATCACAATCCATAGCCTCTGCCATGGTTCAAGCTGACCCTCAAACAACAGCCTGCTGTTTTCCTTTCCTCATCTCCCAACTATCAGAAGCTCAGCTTTCGCCCATCACATCTGTCAGCCACGTCTCGTAAACCGTCAATGCCCAGCTCTTGCTACGCTCGGGCTCACGCTGTCCCTTGAAGTTTCTCAGAAACGCTTAGTAATAACGGACGAAAAAACCAAAACACCAATTGGCCGCTCGAGAATTCTTTATTCTAACACCAACATATAAAAAATAATTCCACTAAGGTCTGTGAACAAATGTTACAATAATAAATCACAATTTTACTTCTGACGGTTTACTGCTGACTTCTTTCTGAACAGCGACCGATGAGACGATGACTGTCGTATTGATGCCTCCGCGAAAATTGGAGAAGTTGGTTTGAGCAAACAACCATGAATTGATCGTTCAATCTTCAACTACAACACCAAATACATCATCACCTCACTCCATGCGGTCTAATCTATGCATATCCTCAATTGTGTCTCCAAGATACCTGTGTATGTACTGTCCCTCAAGCTTCGCTACTACGAGAGTTTTATCTCAACATCTGCGCCAAATCCACCTCGCCGAATACAATAAGGTCCTTCTCAGTCGCTTCCTCAACGGCCGTCGAACACGACGGATTTGGCCCCGAAATGAAGATCTCACCCTACTGATGTTAGCAGATGCAGCAGTCGATCGATTCAACAGCAAAGCCGAACTGTATCAACACCTACAAGACCATCTGCCACATCGCTCATTTGAAGCCATCAAACGCCGTCTGCAAAAACTCAAACGGATGACATTCGTCCCGTCATCATCGCGCTCTGCATCAACCATTGGTTCCTATTCGACTCCATCCTCACCTGCATCACCACATGAAAGCTACGCTACTAGATCAGCATTGTATATACACCCAAGTCCTCAAACCTGGTCCGCACAAGAAGAAGCTCGGTTGATTTCAATTACCAGATGTCTCGATTCCCCTTCGCTTGCGCCTAAACAGTTCTTCGCTGTTGTCACTGAAACCATTGGCAGCTGCACCGCCGGTGCGGTTTGTAAGCGTCTATACATGCTAAAATGGAGAAGTACACTTAACCTATCTTTACCAACAATAGTCCTCACTTATCACCTAATTGAACCAAGTACCTTGCCCACTGATGTGTTCACCGTCAATAGATCAATCTCTGTTCATACAAGTCCATGCAGAACAACTTCAACTCCAACTGTCATAATCTCATCGAATATGCCGACTCAGCTGAAGCAATAGCCAACCCTCCAATTTGCCGTCATTAATGATTATACCGAATTCGATGAATCCACCCAATCAATGCAAATACCGCAGTACCACCATGCAATAAGTACCGCCAACAGAACAATTTTATATTCTCCCACTGCCGTTTCAATGATCCGACCACTTCTGTATACTATTGATATTGACGAATCGGTTCCAGCTTATACTATCAACGCCTTCTCGCCCAAGCTAACTTCGTCATCCACTCCAAACTTTGAACACGAAGCTCAACGACAAATTATGCCAACTACTCGACTCACTTAAGATGGTTTAACTCCCCTAGTGAATATGACACTCCATAGAAGCCTCCACATGGAAAATATACATCCTAACCTCATGGCTGCCATTAGCATACAACTGGCAAAGTCATCTCAGAGGCTGGACACTGAATCCACTCGACAAATTATCATGTCACCATATTTGAATGATATTACTCTTGAGGAGACACGTCAACTTCTGGATAAGCAGGCCCAACAGCTGTTCCCTAGAGGATGGAAACCATCCGAGCAGCGATACGTCTCCGGTCTCCCATCAAACTTAGACAATAAGAAGAGGCGTCGCATTTTATATGTCAGCCTTCCGCTATAGGGAGTTTCAGTGAATTTTGGATAGAAACTTTCACGCCCCCAGCCCTACAAGACACTAGACCGGTCCAGGAATAGTGACCTGATCGCCCCAGTTTCGACTGAAGAGATCAAATAGGCACTAAAGGAAACAGTCAAATCCGCGGCCGGTGTTGACCGCATAACTGCTAGGGAACCCAGAAAATTAACCACACTAGTATGGCTGGGTATCTAAACACTCTTTTGCTGTCGTCTTTTCTGCCTTCACCCCTGTCAGCTTCCAGGGTCACCTTCATTCCCAAGACATCACACCCCGACAACCCTACTGACTTCCGGCCTATCTCCATAATTTCTGTCGTTACGCGGTGTCTGCACAAGATTATCGCAAAGCGCTGGTCCAAATCATTCCCAATGGAAAAACTGCATTTTGCCTTCCTGCAACGTGATAGCTTCTTCGAAGCGACCAATCTGCTTCACGCCATCTTGAGAGAAGCGCACTCCAACCACACAAGTTGCGCATTAGCTATTCTCGACATTTCGAAAGTTTTCGATTGCTTCCTACATCAAACAATTTAAAGGGTGGCTGAAAGTTTTGGTGCACCCTCAAAGCCTAGAGAATATCTTACAAACCACTATTCAAGCTCCTGCAGTCTCTTCCACGAAGTGAAGTGTCATCCAACACGGGGGTCAAACAGGGTGACCCTTTGTCACCGCTTCTCTTCACCATGACTATGGATGAGATAATCAATGTTCTTGAAGCCCATGACCCCATCCACGTTGATGGTCATCTTTTGAACTACATAGCATATGCTGATGATCTCACCATCCTAGCTCCAAACGCTGCGGTTCTTCAAAACAAACTCAAGTGTATCGTCACCTCGCTGGAACTTGCGGGGTTATCGATCAACGTCAACAAAAGCCGTACAATCAACGTATTCGCTGACAGACAGCGTAAAATCATGGCTTTTTCCCCAACCATCTTCAATGTCAGCTGCCAGTCAATTCCAGCCATCTCGCCAATAGAGGAATTTACCTATCTGGGTGTTCCCTCCAATTACAAAGGCAGGCGCTGCTTCGATCATGTGGGCGTCCTCAATGGATACTTAGACAATGTGAAACGCGCCCCATCAAACCTCATCAACGAAATAAAATCCTGAAGAACAATCTGATTCCTCGTCTACTCTACTCATTGACTCCCAGCATCATTCAAAAGAATACCCTGAAAACGATGGAGAAACTTATTCGTGAAGCTGTCCGCCGATGGCTTCACCTCCCAAAGGACACTCCGACCGCATTTTTACACGCCGATATCAAAAAGGGAGGCCTGGGGATCATGAATCCCTCAACAACGATTCCAAGCTATAGGCGCAAAAGAATCGAGGCACTGCTCAATAACAGGAATCCGCTCATACGCAGCATAGCACCTTCCGACACCTTCACGCCTTTTCTAAGGATCTGCAATCTTCCGATGCAAGCCCACAGACAAATAGCAACATCAGCAGAAGAAGCATATGAAAGCTGGGCACAACGGTCACACACATCAGCGGATGGTAATGGTTTGACGGAATCAACAACACGTTCTGAATCTCACAAATGACTTCTCAACCCTGAAATGGTCCTGCCCAAACTCCATGTACGGGGTGCACAAAAACGAGACATGCGCGGGGACGTCCTACAGGCGACATCAACTGCAGAGGTGGGTGTGGTTAACCAGAAAACCTTCAACATATTCTTCAGCATTGCGCTCTTACTCATGAGGTCAGATGCAAGAGACACGTCCTCAAGCTGATCGCCAACAAACCCCGCAAATCCAATACCAGATTTTACATCGAGCCGCGTGTTCCAACGCCCACGTCTCTCTGTCAACCAGATATGATTATCCTGTTTGTCAATGTAGTTGAAGATTGAACGATCAATTCATGGTTGTTTGCTCAAACCCAACTTCCCCATAATTTTCGCGAGTCATCAATCCGACAGTCATCGTCTCATCGTTCGCTGTTCAGAGGAAGATTAAAAACTTTTAGAAGTAATATCGTGATTTATTGTTATAACATTTATTCTTACACCTTGTGTAGTAACATTACATGTTGGCGTAGGAATAAAGGATTCTTGAGTCGCCAATTAGTGTTCTGGTTTTCGCGTTGGTTAATACTGAGCGTTTCTGAAAATCTTCGAGGGACAGCGTGAGGTCCTGCGTAGCAAGAGCTGAACATTGACGGTTTATGAGACTTGACTGACACTGTTAGATGGTGAGGCATACATTCTCGACCTAACAATCTGCAGCGACGCATACATTTACATCAGCCATGCGTCGAAGATGTCAAAATACGGAGCTCCAACGATGGTTGCTGCATGTAAACGATTCCTGTCTACAATGGTACATATAGTTCAAAGAATAATGCAAAATCCTGTTGTAATCTCTTATCGAGAGATGATCAGCCAACTCTCTGCAAAATACCTTCGCAGACTCTTTTTCACCTCCTTCGACATTTCACGCCTCTGCATCTCAACCATTCAAGGCTCTTTGAAAATCTATGATACTTTCATGTGTGGAATGTATCGACTCAGGCGTAGAAAAGAATTGAACCAGTGATATTGTAAATTTATTGCCATATAGGAATACTCTACTACCATTTGGCATAATTCACACGCGAGACACTTTGTGACACTCACAAACACATATATACTCATTGGACCGATAATACTGTTATTAACCTCCTAAAATGCCTGATAACTTTGTTGATTCTATGTATTCTAATTGTTCTATATTACATTCACGTATAGGGCATATTGTCACTATAAACTTCTCCCGATGTTGAGTACTATTACTACATTCAACTGTCGATGCTACCCGATGATTCATACATGCAAGCAACATTCGTATGATCAAAATTAATAGAGACTTGTACTACATTTGATGATTCTGTGAGCATAAATTATTAAAAATCATACTTTTGTACCAGTCACGAATATCTCACATCAACATATGACATAAACAATCACCCACAATTACACATGTATGTACAAACACTTCTAACTGACAGTGCTGCAGAAAAAGTACACAACATTGAGTTCAACATGGCTGCTGTGCTAATTTGTCCATACTTCTGTATATAATTTTTGATAGCTTAATTGACTAATTTACGTTCATACATTTATTTATCTTTACGAAGGTCACTTACAAATATATATATTTCACATAAATTAAGCATTTACATGATTCACATACCGTTTGTACAGGCATGATCATATTAGACAAGTGCAATCTGAAATTGAACAGTTTTATGAAATTGAAAATTGGAAAATGACCTCGAGAAACTTTATAAGAATAGAATATAAGATTTTGGTTTAAGTCTAAATTATAATATTTAATATACTCACGGTGAGTCAGATTCATGCGGGAATTATGAAATTTTTCGTTAATGGAATGTAAGAAGAGAGGTGATATACAGGTGCTAGAGTAAGCCACACTGGATACAGACCGTTATTATTGTTATTTAGTAATCATTATTTTGTATTTATTTTTCGATTGATATTTTTTATTATTGTATTTTATTTTTGTGTGTTTACTCAACTGGAATATTATAAAATTTGCCACCGCGAATGGACAATTTTTATTTAATATTCGAAAATAAATATGTTAAACTGGGGATCGTGCACGAACGAACGAACGTAACACGATGGCCTGCTAAAATGGCATGTATGCTTGACTGGAAGTCTTCAGCCAAACAAATCGACTAAAACAGTGAGGCTCGGCATCTAATGTTCAGCGATCAATGCTGTGGCCAGTAATTCTGAGAAATTATCTGCAGCTGCAGTCGACTCCCCTCTAGTGAGGTTGTGAGGACCCTAAGGCGAAACCAGCTGGAAGTAAAAACCCAATGTTTTTCCCGTCGGTGAAACGTCTTCCGATAGACCTTACGTAGTGCCTACTGGTGGTCTACTTATGCTAATAAAGTGTCTGTACATCGCTTGGTCTGTGTTTAACGGTTGGTTCTCGTGCTTCGTTTGCTTATTGTCTAGTGCCCAGAGCACCTGGAAAAGAAAACAGGTGCTCTGACTGCCTTTCCGAGAAAAATGTAATAAAAATAATGTTTGAATTATGACATGCATCCGTCATACAGAAAAATGACGTGAAAGATAGAACATCAAAAAAGCATGTATCTGATTTTTAGAGGACGTAGCATGTACGGTTGAAAGATGTTTTTGCTTTTGTTGCGGGATGCCATATAAAAGATTGATATGTCTGGGGGTCACTAAGGTGAATCGCCCCATTCTGCAGGAACAGCAATATACAATTTGAAGGCTCGAGATATTTCTGATTTTTATGAGGGCTTAGATCTTTATCTTGAAAAAGATGATAATGAACGCCTTGACAGATCATGCTTCTGCATTTAAATATATACCATTCACTCAGCCTATTGTTGAGATGCGACCATGCGGGCTCTGAACAGATTTATGGGGCATCTTATAAACTAACTTGCTGTCCGTCGTCGGATCTTTAAATACCACTTCACAATGTCTTATCTCATTTATTTTCTAATAACGTCTTAACTTGATCCTCATTATATTCCATTAAACCTAACATTTCATAGCTTTTTATGAATTTGATTCGACTTATTCTATTCCAATTCTCTGTAGGGTACGGTTGTGCACCAAATGCAAAAAAGGTATAAAATTAAAAAAACGGCATGAGGAAAAATGTATTAAAACCAAAAGTGGACATCATGATAGTGAAAACTGTACAGGAAGCATTACACATTGCAAATGAACGTTGTCAGCCTAGGGAGTTCCCTTTATTAATGCATTTATTAGTGATACTTGCACTTACCCATTTCATTACACTTTATTGATTCATCTTAGCACTTTTACTTTTCTAAAACAGCTTTTAATCCCTTGTAAACGTTGTACTTACCTCAATATTGGCTGGTTATCGTATGCCGACAACCACGGGATGAAAACGAAACGAAGTCGATTTTCCCGCTCAACCTGGAGGACAATTGTACAATTCAATAACTATACAGCCTAGTTCAGACAATGAGTGTATTTATATATATATATATATCAAATATTTAACTGTCGAAACATTATTAACTTGCAGAAAATCTACGATTTGATATTATATCATACTTGATCGTGCCTGTAAAAATGGCATGCATTTTCATGTAAATTTATATGTTTATATGAGAATATACATTATTATTATTATAAAGAAATAAACCATAACCGAATAAAAATTGGGTTAATTGCATCATTTAGTAATGTGACATAAGTGTGAAGATGTTATGAGAATCTCACGTTTCGTCGGAAACGAGTTTCCTTGGGGCGGGGGGGCTAACGGATATTTGGTTACCTGCGTATTATTGGGAATGCTTAAATCTAGGCTCATAGGATAGCCTTCTAAGTAGGCTGGTTTCAGACGGTCAATGCTAACGGAATCCCCGAGGACTTTTTGGCTAAGACAAAGAGTTTATCCATACGTCTCATGACTTTTTATGGTCTATTTTGTAGGCGTTCCAGGGTCCGACGAACAGGACCACCACGAACAAATATATCTGAAGAGGTTATCAAACACGGGTGAACAAAGACGTCCATGGACTGTGGTCGAAATGGAGAAGGTTTAACTGAACGCACTGCGTTTATAAGCCTGCTGACATATGAGGCGTGATCTAGCGCTGGTTGGAAGTCAGAGGGAATAACGAACCCACTGGCAGTCGTAGTGCTGTGACATATAGGAGCCAACAAAGTAATGCATTTATGCTATATGCATAATTCCCATGATCATGGTGACACTTTGCGGAATATGTCAAAATCTTATGGTAATCAAACCCTGCACGAGACGTAATTAGCTAAATCCAAACGGCAAACAAGTTAAAGTCAATATTTGGATATTCATCCATTTGTCAGTCATGATGACAAGTTCAAATCACTACACATACAGCGCCAATGAACCTGGATATGTATGAAATAACGAAGATATGCTGACAGCTGCATTTCAGATCCCACTGTCTCATTCGATTGTAATATTCTGCCCCTGTAAGCCTAATTCCACATTTTGTACGGATTGGTCATCCTGGTTATAAACCGAAAAGAATCAAAAATCCACCGTTTGCTAAATCACTAATACTTCTCTGCACCTTTAACTGGATTCTAACTGCTATGGTAAGCTTCTTGCAGATTATATTGCTTGAAACATCGTTTACGGTAAACTAACTTATGTTTTATAAGCCATTTTTATACTTTTATGAGTAGCCCACTATATCGACCAAGTGTAACGCAACACTCAGTTGCTGCGCTCATTTTTGACAAATTCAAACAATAATGGTGCCTAGGATTATATCATATAAATTGTTTTAACTTATGCAAAGAGTGCTTACTGTCATCATTCCATTACCTCTCCTTGTACATATATCTTGTGTCGGGCGTTGATAAGGCATATCCCCTATTACTTGCGGAAAAGAGTGCGTCGGTGGCACAGTGGTTAGGACTCTCGCCGACCATGCACATGGTACGGGGTCCGAGCCCACGCCGGAGCACACCTGATATCTATGGTCGGCCTGCAAAATTTTGGCTACCGATATCCATGCTGAAAATTCCACACTTGTACCAAAAATACAGTGTGGAATCAAGCTGTAAATCAAAAATTAAAAATATATTTGAAGTGGCGCCTCTGGCTTAACCTTGACGCCATTTGCGCGGTTTCGTTGATTCGAGTTGGAGCTAGTCGTCCATGCAAACGCAGTAGACGCGACTTCGGTGCTTAGTTTGCTTCTGTTGGATGAATTTACATGAAAATTGTTGTTCGATATTGTTCTTGAGCATTTACTGATTGCTTGTGTGGCAGGAAGGTTAAGTATATGGTTCATGCAATGATTATATGGCATACCGAGTAAGCTTCGCGTACATTCCGACGACTGTCACTCGATAAATTTCCTTGCAGATTGGGGGAAACTTGATCGCGATCGCAAATTTCCCTGTCAGCTATTGTGCAGTACCTATTACTGTTGCAGAAACCGAAAATATGGTCGATATCGAACTCGTGCATCCTTCCGCAATTTGTGTGGTGTTTCGGTAGCTGAAAGTCAATGGAATGCATAGATACAAACGAAAATTAGTGTTCACAAACGGGCAGAAACTGCAATATTTTCTACGATCACTTACAACATTCACTGTTTTCCGCCAAAATTTTTAAATGAGTTAAATGCACACTGCAACATTTTAGTGATTTGGTGGATTTGAATACCATCCTCGTGGTCAGGTACGTAAAGACATCTGAGGTGTACGTCATTTTGTCCTATTAGTGAGTTTGGTTTCACAAACTCCCGATTTTTGTTATTGTCCTGATGCCATATTATTTGCGTTTGTTCGAAGTTAATTCAAAAAATTATTTTGAAATCACGTAGAAGTAGTGTCCGACATCTTTTAAAGATATGGACCTAGGGTTTAGAAGCGGTTGCTGTATCTATTTAAGGAGGACTCATCGATTTCTTCAAGTAAGGGCTACGCATCATATTCCTGAATACTTCCAGAAGCAACAGAATCTTCAGAAGCTATTAATGAAGCCCCAGCTCCTGTAATGCGAAACACTATAGAGACAGGACATAAAATTGACGTTTGCACATTTTTAAACCTATCTGTAAAACATATTTGGATTGAATCCTAAAGTTTGTGGAAGCCGAAGTGTGATTAGGAAGTTTAAACCCCTTTTGTAAGTTCCAAGACTATTCGTCATCACACGAAACCTTTGTTAAACTTCGTTTTGATTCCAGTTAGGGTAGATGTACTAACACCTGTTATTTGGTTTAGTGATCTTCATTGTTGTTTTGACCTTCAGTATGTGATTTTAATTCCACCTAAATTTATTTTCTAACCTCTTAACTGTATTAATTTCATATGTATTCCTCTGAAAAGTCCACGGGTTACCAGATTGTCCAAAATGTGTTGCACAAATATAACACTACACGACTCAGACAAATTACGTCTTCTTATTACTTCGTCTAAATATCCACTTGTGTCAAAAATAGTGATTGATGTAATCGCACATTGATTTAAACTTTCATTAATTCTTACTGTGCTATCTCGTTAATATTATATTGGTAGTTATATTCATGTGTACATCCTGTGCACCCTTGTTTTCGTTTTTAGGTAATCTATAGTTCCAATGACCTCGTTGGATTCGTTGCTGAAGAAAGTGGTTTCCAGTATCGTTGACTTTGTATTTTGTGTTGAATCACTAATAATGTATTCTCTATACCTCAAATAGACATTCTACTTGTTAATAGTCACCACTAACTTTATAGAATGTTGTGAGCTACAGAGTTAGGGGGTTAGAGTCATGTGTTGTGTTGAGTAGTGCGTTTAGAAGATACGTCCGCCCCTGAGGTATATTGTCGTCAATATGGAGTACATCCTCGTTCTCATGATAAATGTGTTAGCAGTAATTATTATCAGTACCTATGTTTCGTTAGGATGGTATATAAGGAAACGTACTAATTCAGTAGTCGAAGGTTAGAACTATCCGTGAAAATTTAAACAGGTGCTCATGTAAGGGAAAACTGATTAATCGAAAGTTGAAACATGACGTAGGTGATAAAGTTTATAGCATCGTTTACATGCGAATAGATAAAGTTATTTATTTAGAAATGATGTTTACTCGTTGATAGTTTAAGGGATGTTTTGTTTGATAGGAAATAGGTGGGACATTGTAACTCAAAAACAGTATAACTGGATAAGCAACATCAACTGGCCATTATACACATATTTTGAAGTAAAACACGATCGGGCGAAGTATTTCGAAGACAGGAGTAGAGCAGTCTTCTGAAACGATTAATTTAGTGAGCAATTAAATTTGTCTTTGAATTAAGACTGAAAGTAAGCGGCATATTTGTAGGCTAAACGATTATCATTATTCGTTTTCGTTAGAATAAGTATCCGAGTACTATTTCACTCATCATTCCGTCTTTTGAATAACTTAGTAACACGGCGTTTACTTTCGGATCCAAATTACTAAGTAAAGGTTAATATCCCTAAGATTAAATTCTCGCTAATGTAAGTAAATATGTTCATATCTAGAAAATACTAAGGTTTGGAGTTGTTTTTTTTACTACCACAACACCAGGTGAATCACCGATTAGTCACAAAGTAAAACTAGATCTGTCAAAGATAGTCTGCTCCTGACTTCTAGGTATCATGAAGGAAGAACTATATACATAGGTTGATAGGATTAGACGCATGATTTCAATTGGAAACTAGGTACCTACGTTTCGCAGCTACAGAAAACGCTACGTTACAATCTATTCTATTAATTATAGGCAAACTAGGAAACGCACCATGTCATCACATACATATGAACAATAATTGATCGTACAAGGTAGGGTAGATTTAAAGGAATCCCTACTCGATATGGCCCAGAGTTCATGTGAAGTGACACATGCCTACATCTGAAAGTGCATGTGTAAGGTATCGCATTTCGTCAGCCTTTCGTCTAAGTGACTCAATGGGTTGCTTCCTTATTTAACAAATGCTCACTCCATGAATTCTACTTGTACCTGTAAAACACAAAGAATACCCTGCTGGGATATGGAGCTGTGCTGCACTGGAGTCCCGCAGTTTACAGGTAAATCACACTTAATATCAGTATTACCGCCTTTACTTGAAAAAGTTATTCGACTGTGACTGGATTCCTCAATACCAAGTATTATTACCCATGAGAGTGCATTGAAGAAACCCTGCAGGGTGATATTGCAGCTTCGCCGAAAATTGAATAGAGGCGTTTCACTCATACAAGATGTATACACTATTAACTCACTGCGTTCAGCCCTACATTACCATATAAAATTTTCTTGTTTGGAAATGAAACATGTACCTATGTATTGTGTCATTAACTTCAGATACACACCAATATCTAAATTTCATACGCCTTCTGCCTCACTACTCCATCTAATAGTAGTTTGACAGTTATTTACGAATGCAGTAATATGTAGTAAATGTGCCACGAATAGCACTTGGTATTCAACAGAGGTATGGGCAACTAGTGATTGTAGTTTAGAGAACTAATAAGACAAGGTTAGTTTTTTTCTAGTATATATGCAACTATCAACGCAATGAAAAGATAATGACGAATTGATATCACAAGCATTGTATTTACTACGGAGGGAATGTTATCACAGGCAAAATTCACAGTAACATGTACACGACTTGCATATTATTGCATCAGAAATATAAACTGTCAGCCACGTCTCGTAAACCGTCAATGCCCAGCTCTTGCTACGCTCGGGCTCACGCTGTTCCTCGAAGCTTCCCAGAAATGCTTAGTACGAACGGACGCAAAACCAAAACACCAATTGGCGACTCGAGTATTCTTTATGGTTACACCAACATATAAACGCTAAGGTCTGTGAACAAATATTACAATAATAAATCACAATATTACTTCTGACGGTATTGTCCTGACTTCTTTCTGAACAGCGACCGATGAGACGACGACTGGCTGATTGACGCCTCCGCGAAAATTGGAGAAGTTCGGTTTGAGCAAGCAACCATAAATTGATCGTTCAATCTTCAACTACATTGACACTCCCCGGCAAAATACGGATCCATCCCTTTACTCCATTACCACCAATACACGTTGACTTGGATGCCGTTGCGAGTACCTGGGTCACACGGACAGAGCTGAAATGGAAAACAAACAGAAAAGCCAACGCACCACAAGCATACTCACAGCGCAATCTCACACATCAATGACGACCTGCGCCTTCCAGTTAAAGGCATCCTCGTGACACATCCTCTTGCAACACAATCGCCACTTGCTAGAATGACTCTTGCAGAATGCAACGTGACCATAGCAGCACCTCACAATACTCTACGCTCATCCTCTTATCTACTCACTACCAACGATCACTGAAATCGCTTGTCACTCATTCTGCCTCAATTCTAGTAACGGTGACGTATGCGAGCCTCAGTCGTTTACACTCTTTCTCCCCGGCGTGTGGGACCACAGCTAACAATTATCTCCGTGTGCATGTCATTCTCAACAATAGCCCCCCCGGCGTATACGACCCATCTGCTGTCCTTAACATCAATCAATTCATTCACGGATGTAGAAGACTCGAAACAACTTCAGAAGAAATCACGACGAAAATTTTAACAAAATTATTCAATAGCAACAAGATATGAAAACAACAAGTAAACACAATGAATCCAAAAACACCCATAGATATGACACCACAGATATATACAAACAGTACACACAAACTCGGGGATCATGTCTTGATGGAATTCCTTTGAAAAATTGCAGGACTTACACCAGTACTCCTACAACCCTTCATAGGTTGACGATTATAATTTGTGCAATGTCCGGACACACACAAGATTAACCAAAAATTACAATAATTGGAACTCACACAATTATTTAACACAAACATATGTACAATCAACACACCAAATGTTATAGATTCTGGCACGACAAACTACCCTTGAAGAACTGTAGGACTTACAGCAGTACGCCTACATTCCTTCTCAGGTTGATGATCCAAGTGGAAGTCGTCCGGACACAAACAGAATTTTCAAGTATTGGATTTTGTAGGGATTTTTTTGTTTGATTGCATGGAGGATTTAATCATGAACTGATGTCAGCTCATGATTAAATCCTCCATGCAATCAAACAAACAGAATTACCAACAGCTAGATGACAGATGATATCAAATCAGTATATACAATATGAACATATGTACAAAATCACACAACAAACTCATCGGACTGCTCATTCATAGGCTACCTTTTGAAGAATTGTAGGACTTACACCAGTACGCCTACAACCCTTTACAGGTTGACGCTCTAGGTTGGAAAATCGTCGCAGAGTTCATTTACTGACTTCCTTCTATCAGCCATATCCTCAAATCTGAACGGTAACACGCCCATGTCATTGTATCGTAGAATATAGATGACGAACAAACACACGACGTATCTGGTCAACCAAGCGTAGGCACAGAGTAATTTACACCGGAGATAATAACATTCAAATAGTAACTTGAAACTAGAAATTCCTTTATTCATGCAAGTCAATTTAACAATTACTCTCTCGTTTACACTTGGCTTATCCCCACTAAACTGAGCAATAACTTACGTCTTTTCAAATGCACCAATACTATCAAAGTCATTGCGCAAGGTACTTGAGTTGATGGGTGTCTTTCTCATTGTGGATGACAACACCAACGACGACTGATTAACACCAGTTGATGAAGTTAGCAGTGGATCAGAAGCTGTTGTTGCTCGGCTTTCAGAAATTTGTCTACCTGCAAGACCACCACCACTGCTGTCTTTTAGTATCAGCTCCGGCTTAGCACTAGCATCTGATGATAGGTGGGCTACATGCTGATCAATTACACTGACGGTCTCACAAGTATGCCTGCCTTCTGCAACTGCACCTGCATTTAATTCTACTTCACGTTCAAGTTGTACAGAACCTTTGTTCAACTTAGCAGTAGTAGGCATATCCCTCATCTCATCATGATCAACCAAAGACAACTGTGAAGTATCATGATCATTATCACGAATATTCACTTTACCGTCAACTTCATCATTTTCAAACTCTTTTTAACAGAAGTAGACAATTTTGGTTCCTCCTCACAATTCCTAAAAGGTTTTATAACTTCACTCTGACTAGTATTACCTTGTAAACTTGTAGGGTCAGAAATGCACTCTGAAGCAGCAACTCTATTCTGTGACACTCTATTCAACAATGGCTTACCAGTTGCAACTTCAGACTTCTTCACCGCACCGTTATCGTCACACCATTCGGAGTCAGACCTTGATCTCACATTTATGTTATCACTGAACTTGCTCACTGGTTCACAGTTCACTTCTGTATGCACCTCTTGCAAACGTGTACAACACAACCGTGTTGGTCTCGCATCTTGCAACTTATCTGTTGAGAATGTACTACGAAACCTGTTACACTCACTAGGTCTATATGCATTACTAGACATCATGGAGCCTTCTCGATATCCACCTCTCTGAGGCCTGTTCGTCATCAATGATTGCGTTTTACCCTCAGACTGCTCTATTCTAGGGGTGAGATTCAATATATTGGCAAACTTGCTCATAGATTGATTGACACTATCTTTTACTAGTTTAAGGATATCATCAAATTTTGGCTCGATACCCTCATCCTCCATACGGGAGCTTATCTTCACCCACTTCCTTTGCAGTTGAGTAGGTAGGCGTCTCGCTATTACTTCTAGTATAAAACTCGAGTTGAGGTCATTCATGCAATTCATAGAAATCAAGGTCATAAGATTATCTAAAAACTCAGTAAGTGCCTTGGAGTCATCTTGAAGTTGACTGCCATTACCTTTGACAGCTTCGTATACGTTCCTTACAATCATTGAAGGTCTTCCAAGCCCTTGACGTAATATGCTCATAGCCTCAGCGTATCCCTCATTAGGGGACATGAGCTTACAGCACCGTATAGCTCTTGAAGCATCTCCAGTGCAACAACTCATCAAATACGTTAACTTGATTTCATCATTTAATAACAAACCAATTAAAATGATTTCAAATTCTCTTACAAACTGTATATAATCTGTCGGGTTTCCACCGAAACACCGTGGTTCAAATTTAGGAAGTTTGATGTTCCTATTATCCCTGGACGGCGAAACAGTAACATCAACCATGTCACGTTTCACATCAGACATATCGTTACAAGTAACAGACAAGTCAACATGACTTACTTTCCTGTTTGCATCCAAGACGCTGTGTCCCTTCTTTGACCCAGGCATCGTTGAACTTGACCCAATTCCAAAAACGTTCCAGATATTGCTTGTTCAAAGAAGACTTGGTTGGCACCAGGAAAGATGAACGGTGACTATCTAAACTTTCACCAACTGTCTGAATCCGCCAGAATCTGTTTCTACCGTCAGAAACTGTCAGCCACGTCTCGTAAACCGTCAATGCCCAGCTCTTGCTACGCTTGGACTCACGCTGTTCCTCGAAGCTTCCCAGAAACGCTTAGTACGAACGGACGCAAAACCAAAACACCAATTGGCGACTCGAGTATTCTTTATGGTTACACCAACATATAAACGCTAAGGTCTGTGAACAAATATTACAATAATAAATCACAATATTACTTCTGACGGTTTACTCTCTTCTTTCTGAACAGCGACCGATGAGACGACGACTGGCTGATTGACGCCTCCGCGAAAATTGGAGAAGTTCGGTTTGAGCAAACAACCATGAATTGATCGTTCAATCTTCAACTCCATTGACACTCCCCGGCAAAAATGGGATCCAACCCTTTTTTCCTTCACGACTAATGCACGTTGACTTGGATGCCATTGCGAGAACCTGGGTCACACGGACAGAGCTGAAATGGAAAACAAACAGAAAAGCCAACACACCACAAGCATACCCACAGCACAATCTCACACATCAATGACGACCTGCGCCTCCAGAGAGAGACCTCCTCTTGACATCTTGCAACACAGTCTCCACTTGCTAGAATGACTCTTGCAGAATGAAACGTGACCATAGCAGCACCTCACGATACTCTACGCACATCCTCTTATCTACTCACTACCAATTACCACTGCAATCGCTGGTCACTCATTCTGCCTCAGTTCTAATAGCGGTGACGCATGCGAGCCTCAGTCGTTTACACTCTTTCTCCCCGGCGTGTCGGACCGCAGCTAACAATTATCTCCGTGTGCATTTCATTCTCAGCAATAGCCCCCCCTCCCCGGCGTATACGACCCATCTGCTGTCCTTAACATCAATCAATTCATTCATGGATGTAGAAGACTCGAAACAACTTCAGAAGTAATCACGACGAAAATTTTAACAAAATTACGCAATAACAACAAGACACGAAAACAACAAGTAAACACAATGAATCCAAAAAACACCAATTGATATGACACACCACACGTATATACAAATAGTACAAACAACCTCGCGATCATGTCTTGGTGGAATTCCTTTGAAGAATTGCAGGACTTACACCAGTACACATGCAACCCTTCACAGGTTGACGATTGTAAGTTGTGGAATGTCCAGACACAAACAAGATTAACCAACAATTACATCAATTGGAACTCACACAACTATTTAACACAAACATATGTACAATCAACACATCAAATGTTGTGGATTCTGACACGACAAACTACCCTTGAAGAACCGTAGGACTTACAGCAGTACGCCTACATTCCTTCTCAGGTTGATGATCCAAGTGGAAGTCGTCCGGACACAAACAGAATTACCAACAGCTAGATGATAAATGATATCAATTCAGTATATACAATATGAACATATGTAGAAAATCATACACCAAGCACATTGGACTGCTCATTGATGCGCTACCCTTTGAAGAACTGTAGGACTTACAGCAGTACGCCTACAACCCTTCTCAGGTTGACGCCCTAGGTTGGAAAATCGTCGCAGAGTTCATTTGCTAACTTCCTTCTATCAGCTATATCCTCAAATCTGAACGGCAACACGCCCATGTCATTGTATCGTAGAATATAGATGACCAACAAACACACGACATCTCTCATCAACCAAGTATAGAAACAGAGTAATTTACACCAAAGATAATAACATTCAAATAATAACTTGAAACTAGAAATGCCTTTATTCGTGCAAGTCAATTTAACAATAACTCTCTCCTTTACACTTGGCTTATCCACACTAAACTGACCATTGATATTCGTCCTTTCAAACGAACTGATACTACCATAGTCATTGCAGAAGATACTAGAGTTGATGGGCATCTGTTTCATTGTGGATGAAAACACCAACGATGACTGAGTGACACAAGGTGATGAACTTAGTGGTGGATCAGAAGCTGTTCTTGTTCGGCTCTCAGATAGTTGTCCAACTGCAAGATTACCACCACTGCTGTCTTTCACTACTAGTTCGGGTTTAGCACTATCATCTGATGATAGGTGGGCTACACGCTGATCAATTACACTGACTGTCTCACAAGTATGCACACCTTTTGGAACTGCATCTGCGTTCAATTCTACTTCACGTTGTAGTTGTACAGAACCTTTATTTAACTTAGCAGTAGTAGGCATATCCCTCATCTCATCATGATCAACCAAAGACAACTGTGAAGTATCATGATCATCACCACAAATATTCACTTTACCGTCAACTTCATCATTTTCAAACTCTTTAATAACAGAAGTAGACAATTTTGGTTCCTCCTCAAAAATCATTAAAGGTTTTATATCTTCACTCTGACTAGTTATACTTTGTAAACTTGTGGAGTCAGAACTGCACTCTGAAGCAGTAACTCTATTCTGTGACACTCTATTCAACAACGGCTTACCAGTTGCAACTACAGACTTCTTCACCGCACAGTTATCGTCACACAATTCGGAGTCAAGCCTGGAGTTTACATTTAGCTTATCACTGAACTTGCTCACTGGTTCACAGTTCACTTCTGTATGCACCTCTTGCACACGTGTCAACACAACCGTGTTTGTCTTGCATCTTGTAACTTATCTGTTGAGGATGTACTACGAAACCTGTTACACTCACTAGGTCTATATGCATTACTAGACATCATGGAGCTTTCTCGATATCCACCTCTCTGAGGCCTGTTCGTCATCAATGATTGCATTTTGATCTCAGACTGCTCTATTCTAGGGGTGAGATCTAATAGACTGGCGAACTTGCTCATAGATTGATTGACACTAGTATTTACCAGTTTCAGGATATCATCAAACTTTGGCTCGATACCCTCATCCTCCATACGGGAGCTTATCTTCACCCACTTCCTTTGCAGTCGAGTAGGTAGACGTCTTGCTATTACTTCTAGTATAAAACTCGAGTTGAGGTCACTCATTCGATTCATCGAAATCATTCCATTCTTGTAGATTAGCAAATTATCCAAAAACTCAGTGAGTGCCTGGGAGTCATCCTGTAATTGACCACCATTACCCTTAACAGCCTCGAATAATTTCCCTGCAATCATCGAAGGTCTTCCAAACCTTTGACGTAATATGCTCATAGCCTCATCGTAGCCCTCCTTTGGCTTCATAAACTTACAACACTGTATAGCTCTTGAAGCATCTCCAGTGCAATATCTCATCAAATACATTAACTTCAATTCATCATTTAATAAAAAACCACTCAACATGATCTCAAACTCCTTTACAAATTGTAAATAATCAACCGGGTTTCCATCAAAACACCGTGGTTCAAATTTAGGGAGTTTGATGTTCCTATTATCCCTGAACGGCGAAACAGTAACATCAACCATGTCATACTTAACATCAGACACATCGTTACAATTAACAGACAAGTCACCATGACTTACTTTCCTGTTTGCATCCAAGACACTCTGTCCCTTCTTTGACCCAGGCATTGTTGAACTTGACCCAATTCCAAAAAGTTCCAGACATTGCTTGTTCAAAGAGGACTTGACCGGCACCAGGAAAGATGAACGGTGACTATCCAAACTTTCACCAACTGTTTGAATCCGCCAGATCTGTTTCTATCGTCAGAAACTGTCAATCACGTCTCATAAACCGTTAATGCCCAGCTCTCGCTACGCTCGGGCCCACGCTGTTCTTAGAAGATTTCTGAGAAACGCTTAGTAACAACGGACGAAAAAACCACAACGCCAATTGTTGACTTGAGTATTATGTATTGTTACACCAGCATATAAATCAAGTATCACTAAGCAAACTAAGGTCTGAAAACAAATATTACAATAATAAATCTCTGTATTACTTCTGACGATGTTTCAATCTTCTTTCTGAACAGCGACCGATGAGACGATGACTGTCGTATTGATGCTTCCGCGAAAATTGGGGAAGTTGGTTTGAGGCAAACAACCAAGAATTGATCGTTCAATCTTCAACTCCATTGACAACTGTCGTACCGATGCCTCCGCGAGAATTGGGGAAGTTGGTTTCGAGCAAACAACCGTGAATCGATCGTTCAATCTTCAACTGCATTGACATAAGCATACTAATTGTATTACTGCCAAATGTAAATAATATAAATATATCGTAACACCAACTTTTTCGGAGGTAGATGTATTGAAAGACTGCTTCCAGACGCTATGTATGACGACATCTAGTGGAATGTCTACGAAGACTGACGACCTACAATGAGGAAGACAGAATGTAAACAATTAGGAAACGCATGACACATAAGATAAGTATTTTTGACATAAGTATGAAACTTGGGAACTCTAGTAGAGTATAACTCTATTATGGATACGATCTTATTTTGATAAATCATACAGTGTTGTACAGCAACATTACTTAGTGACGTTTTGAGCACAAGTTATTCCCATCATCATATCAAGTCAGTCACACAACTTTTTGCCTCATTCATATACATGAGTATTTTACTTAAGCGTACTACAGGGATAAAAGGTCACTCATCTCATTCACTTCTATTCACACCATTTCTTACGCCCGTTTTACTGACTTTTGGTTTATGTTTTTCTCTTCGGTGCGCTTTATCTGGACAATTTAAGGAACTGGGAAATGCATAGAGTACTTAGGAAACGGCATGAATAATTGTTTAAGTTAACTGACACTAGTGAGTTGTAACACTGCGCATCTGCAGGGACAAAGCTGACTGACTGAGTTTTAACATGGAACTCAGCACAGAAGTGCGGCAGTTCGGTTTGTGACATTCCACACTTGAGAATTATCATATTTAGTTGGTAATAAGCAAAACATATTTCATCAGATGTGTTTCTACTTCGCGTTTGGGCTACGCGATAAAATTAACTAACTAATGAGATATAACGAGACAGAGTGTGAGTTATCTCGGGTAAGAGGAGAAATTATTGTAAGATCACTTTTTTCAGTTAGACAAGAACTAAATGAAAAAATAAGATTATCATTTGTTGACATTTTGCCTATTTTTAACCACGTTTTAGCATTTCATTATACCTGGATTATAGATCATTCTGTCAGACTTACTTTCAACATAGAAGCTTGCACACAAGTGCACCCGTTATCACATTCCATGTAGCACACAAAGGTAGAGGAAAAAAGAAACTAAAAGGAACTCTAATGAGCATAAATGTGATGAAAAACGAATAGTCATATGGATAAAATATAAGGGTTGCTCAGATATGTGAGATTACACAGAGTGAATGCATTTGTGTCATTGACAACGTTTTGAGTCACATTTCTACTCAACACTAAGCTTAACCCCAATATTACTCACCATATTAGACTACTTAACACAGAAGAAATGGTACAGACACTACGATCCAAAACCAGTAGTCTTTTCATATCTTCCAGTTTCAATGGTCACTTATCGCAGCCTAAGTGGACAACATCATCAGCATACAATAAGTTGACGAGATTGTTCCTTGGTAAGTTCCAAAGTGAGTGACGGACAACTCTGTTAATAAATGTATGATGAAAGTGAGTTAAAATAAAGACGACAGTTGTAGAAATTATCCTTGTATTATATCCTTATTGGAAATATCAGTTCCCTCATAGTTTAGTTTCAGTATTAAGTGAATGGAATGCAGTCTACGGATTGATAAAATTCACACACTGACGTACTAATTTCCTAGAATCCTAGTTGATGTCTCCTCAGTAAAGTGAAAAATGGGCACTGTACCTGTGTAAACTCAAAAGGCTGTGAACTGCTGCCAATGAAAACGACAACAATTTTTGAAAATACATAGTTCCAAAAACGATCATATAATCTTTTATACTGACTTCTGGTTCCATCAGGTGAAATTAAAGAGAAGAGTTGAGAATAGAGGGGATGTTGAGGGTTAGACAGTACAGATTTAGACCATTTCTCGCATGAGCTTAGATGTCTTTTAACTTATGCCTTAATTAGTTGACTAAATGGTACTCCACTAGCCATAATGACAATCTTAATACCCTGCACAGTGCGACATAGTCGTTTTTGAGTAATTCAGGAAAGAATAAGGGGGAGCAGCAAAGACCAGTGCGAGAGTTAACAATTTGTAAAAAAGAGGTTAAACGATTCCTGACTGTCTTAACTACACAACGTGGTAAGCTAGACTGAAGGTTTTCCTAGAAACCGACAAGATATAGAATGACCAAGAGAGACCAGAGGACAGAACTACTCCAAGGTATTTTATGTTAGACTTAGATTCTGTTTAAGTACCCTCTTTGATACAAGCATCTTGTGAACGACACAGTTCCTGTAGTTCACGCTTATGAGTGAAGGGAAAGTTAACTGCCTGACATCATATTATGAAGAGTATTAAATGCCGTGAGTGCGGATTGTGGAATTCCGCTTCGTGAGCTCGCCAATACTATGCTCGAGAGGCGCATAAATGTCTCTACAAAATGGGCGAAGGCTATAAGGTCAGACCCTCTGCAACTTCGTCAATCGCAACTATCCCTGTCGATGCAGTTGAAGATTGAACGATCAATTCACGGTTGTTTGCTCAAAACCAACTTCCCCAATTCTCGCGGAGTCATCCATACGAGAGTCATCGTCTCATCGGTCGCTGTTCAGAAAGAAGTCAGCAGTAAACCGTCAGAAGTAACATTGTGATTTATTATTGTAATATTTATTCACAGACCTTAGAGTTTATATGTTGGTGTAACCATAAAGAATACTCGAGTCGCCAATTGGTGTTTTGGTTTTGCGTCCGTTCGTACTAAGCGTTTCTGGGAAGCTTCGAGGAACAGTGTGAGCCCGAGCGTAGCAAGAGCTGGGCATTGACGGTTTACGAGACGTGGCTGACAGTTTCTGACGGTAGAAACAGATTCTGGCGGATTCAGACAGTTGGTGAAAGTTTAGATAGTCACCGTTCATCTTTCCTGGTGCCAACCAAGTCTTCTTTGAACAAGCAATATCTGGAACGTTTTTGGAATTGGGTCAAGTTCAACGATGCCTGGGTCAAAGAAGGGACACAGCGTCTTGGATGCAAACAGGAAAGTAAGTCATGTTGACTTGTCTGTTACTTGTAACGATATGTCTGATGTGAAACGTGACATGGTTGATGTTACTGTTTCGCCGTCCAGGGATAATAGGAACATCAAACTTCCTAAATTTGAACCACGGTGTTTCGGTGGAAACCCGACAGATTATATACAGTTTGTAAGAGAATTTGAAATCATTTTAATTGGTTTGTTATTAAATGATGAAATCAAGTTAACGTATTTGATGAGTTGTTGCACTGGAGATGCTTCAAGAGCTATACGGTGCTGTAAGCTCATGTCCCCTAATGAGGGATACGCTGAGGCTATGAGCATATTACGTCAAGGGCTTGGAAGACCTTCAATGATTGTAAGGAACGTATACGAAGCTGTCAAAGGTAATGGCAGTCAACTTCAAGATGACTCCAAGGCACTTACTGAGTTTTTAGATAATCTTATGACCTTGATTTCTATGAATTGCATGAATGACCTCAACTCGAGTTTTATACTAGAAGTAATAGCGAGACGCCTACCTACTCAACTGCAAAGGAAGTGGGTGAAGATAAGCTCCCGTATGGAGGATGAGGGTATCGAGCCAAAATTTGATGATATCCTTAAACTAGTAAAAGATAGTGTCAATCAATCTATGAGCAAGTTTGCCAATATATTGAATCTCACCCCTAGAATAGAGCAGTCTGAGGGTAAAACGCAATCATTGATGACGAACAGGCCTCAGAGAGGTGGATATCGAGAAGGCTCCATGATGTCTAGTAATGCATATAGACCTAGTGAGTGTAACAGGTTTCGTAGTACATTCTCAACAGATAAGTTGCAAGATGCGAGACCAACACGGTTGTGTTGTACACGTTTGCAAGAGGTGCATACAGAAGTGAACTGTGAACCAGTGAGCAAGTTCAGTGATAACCTAAATGTGAAATCAAGGTCTGACTCCGAATGGTGTGACGATAACGGTGCGGTGAAGAAGTCTGAAGCTGCAACTGGTAAGTCATTGTTGAATAGAGTGTTTAAAGGTTTTGACGGAATTATCTTACACAGCCTCTAAATTATTAGTTCTCGCGTACCAAAAACAAAACAAAAGCCAATTGTTGATCGTCCAAACCAAGCGATATATTTAGGAACCAAAACAAGCCGTTAGACGAACGCTTAACTAGCTAGTGATCGTGCACGTGACACGACTGGGTACCAAATGGCGGGGATGCTTGACCGGAAGCCTTCAGCTAAACAAGTCGACTTAAACAGTGGTGGTCAGCATCCAATGAGTGATTGCTGTGGTCAATAATTTTGGGGAATTATTTACCGCTACAGCTCACCCCCCCTAGTGGGGTCGTGAGGACCCTAAGACAGAACCAGCCGGAAGTAAAAAAACTCGATGGTTCCCTTTCGGGTGAAAAAATCTTCCGAGCGGCTTGGTCGTATGCCTACTGGTTTGTCTGCCTATGCTAATAGGGTGTTTGTACATAGCTTCCTGTTGTTGTTCGTTGGATTCCGTGCTTCGTTTGTTTCCTGTCCAGTGCCCGTCGCACCTGGAAAAGAAAACAAGAACGCTAAGAACCATGTCGAGGAAAATGTACCAAATCAGCTTTTTTTAAAAAAATGATGTGCATTTACTATACAGTAAAATAATGCTAAGTTCAGAACATCGAAAAAAAATACATCTAATTAATTTTTTTTGTATGTTACATGAACTGTTGAAAAAAATTTTGTGTTCGGTGGTACTGTATATAAAAAAATTGATACGTCAAAAAAAATAGTCAGTACCACAAACGAATGAGTTGCGTGAATCACACGACTTCGTTAAGTCAAATAAGTGTGCAGATATTCTGGGAACCTTACGGTGCGTCCAGAACGGGTTTTCTTGGGAGGCTCGATAGAAGGTTCGGTAGCTGTCGCTGTGCTAGTGACTTCATCGATGTCTACACGATCTTCTGTTACTTGTGGATTTTGGGGTACGTTGAGCTCTATGCTAATAGGATTACCCTCCAAGTAAGCCGGTTTCAGACGGTCAATGCTGACGGTGTCCTCGCGGCCGTTTTTGTCCAAGACAAAGAATTTATCAGAACGTTTAATTACTTTATAAGGTCCGTCGTATGGGGTTCCAGGGGTCTGCGCACAGAGTCGCGACGAACAAATACATGTGAAGAAGTTTTCAAACACGGATGAACGAAAACATCAATGGACTGTGGACGAAGGGGAGCAGGTTTAACTGAACGCATTGCGTTTGTAAGCCTGCTGACGTATGAAGCGTGATCTACCACTGGTGGGAAGCTCGAGGGAGAAACAAATTCACCAGGCAGTCGCAGTGTCGTGCCATATACTAGCTCGGCGCTAGTACAACCAGCATCGGTTTTCAAGGCGTTTCGTATCCCTAGGAGAACTAACGGAAGGGATTCAGTCCAATGGGTGGTGTTTGCAGCTGACAGACCAGCTTTCAGCTGTCTGTGTAGACGTTCTACCATACCATTAGCTTGAGGATGGTAGGCTGTTGTTCGAAATCGCATGCAACCTATGATTTTAGTCAGGGCAAAGAATAAGCCACTTTCGAATTGCCGCCCGCGATCAGTTGTTATGGAAGATGGGCATCCAAAGTTAGCGATCCATCTTTCTACGAAGACGCGTGCGACTGTTTCAGCAGATATGTCCTTGATGGGTACTGCTTCCGGCCATCGTGTGAAGCGATCGATGCAAGTTAAAATATAAGTATATCCATGTGATTCAGGAAGGGGTCCAACCAAATCTATATGGACGTGTTCGAAACGAGCGTCAGGGAGAAGAAAGGTGCCAAGTGGGCTTTTGGTGTGTCTTATCACCTTGCACTTTTGACAAGCTAAGCACGTGTGTGCCCATTCCCTTACTTCTTTATTAATGCCAGGCCAACAAAACCGACTAGTTACGAGCTTGACAGTAGTTCGAATACCTGGGTGAGATAAGCCATGCAACGTATTGAAGACGTTACGGCGATAACTTTTAGGCACGATGGGGCGAGGAGTACTCGTGGAAATGTCGCATAGAATAGTATCTCTTCCCATACCTAAGGGTTTCTCAGCTAATTGTAGAGTTGTTTTCGACAACTCATGTTGAAGCTCGGTATCTTCTTTTTGAAGACGAGCCAGTTTTACAAGGTCTATGCCGTCGATTTGGGTGAGGGAACAAACGCGCGACAAGGCATCTGCCACAGTGTTGTTTACTCCGGATACATGGCGAATATCTGATGTAAACTGTGAGACGTAATCCAGTTGTCGTGATTCCCTGGGTGAATACTTATCTGAAGGTGAGTTCAGAGAGTACGTCAGAGGTTTGTGATCCGTAAAAATTATAAATTCACGACCCTCTACCGAATGTCTAAAATGTCGTATAGCACAGTACATAGCCAGAAGTTCTCTGCCGAATGTGCTGTACTTCGTTTCAGCTAATTGAAGGCGCCGGGAGAAAAAGGCAAGTGGTTGCCACTCATTGTCAACTAGCTGTTGTAGAACTGCGCCGATTGCAGTGTTTGATGCATCAACCGAGATACTTAACGGTGCCGTTGGATCCTGATACATCAGAAGTGTGGCATTCGCAATAGCTTTTTTAATCTGGGTAAAAGCATTTCGAGCAGACGCGTCAAGTTCTATGGACTTGTTATTCCCTCGAAGGAGGTCTGTCAATGGCTGAATCAAAGAGGCACAGTTGGGAATAAAGCGTCGATAATAACTTACTAAGCCGTTAAAAGTGCGGAGACTTTTCACCGTCTGTGGCTCTGGAAAGTTCAGTATAGCCTCGACCTTAGTAGCCAGTGGGCGAATGCCCTTGCAGTCAATAGTGTGACCCAGAAAGTCGAGTGAGTCAACACCGATTTGACACTTTTGAATATTAATGGTAACACCATGTTGGCGTAACCTGTCAAATGCCAAGTCCAAGTGCCTAAGGTGAGTTTCCTTGTCTGGACTGGCAATGAGGCAGTCGTCTAAGTATGCGTATACAAAGTCGAGACCGCGAAATACTTCGTCAATGAAGCGTTGGAATGTTTGGGCTGCATTCCGAAGACCGAATGGCATACGTAGAAATTCAAAAAGTCCGAAAGGCGTAATGATAGCCGTTTTCGGGATATCTTCTGTTGCCATCGGGATTTGGTTATACGCTTTAACCAAGTCGATTTTGGAGAATATAGTCGCGCCGGATAAGGTTGCCGTCAAGTCGTGTATATGAGGCAACGGGTAGCAATCAGGGGTTGTTTTGGCATTCACTCGCCGGTAATCACCGGTGGGTCGCCAATCGTTGCTATCCTTTTTCGGAACCATATGAAGTGGGGATGCCCATGGGCTATTCGAAGGTCGAATGATGCCAAGGGTAAGCATATGGTCAAATTCATTCCTGGCGATTCTCAGTTTGTCAGGAGCTAATCGTCGTGCTTTAGATGTCACAGGTTGTCCTGTGGTAATGATGTGGTGCATAACATTGCTGGTTATGCACGGTAGGTCGTTCGACGGGCAATTAAGTTCCGGATACTTGTCAACATAGGTTGAAAAGTTGGATCAAGGATTGCCTTTATCTTAACGGGTGACAAACTAGGGCCTATGTAGCTGATGCCTTTGATAGACAGACTAGTAGTATTGTCAATCAGTCGTTTTCGGCGGACGTCTACGAGTAAATCATGATGATTAAGTAGGTCCGTGCCAATGATGGGCATTGTAACGTCAGCGAGAAGGAAAATCCACCGAATAGGTTTGCGTAAACCTACGTTCAGATAGACGTATTTCCTACCAAAGGTTGCGATTGGTTTTCCATTTGCAGCCTGTAAGTTGAAGGTAGGTTCCTTCTGTCGATCTGCTGCTGTAGCAGGAAGGACGCTGACTTCGGCGCCTGTGTCGACTAAGTATCGAGTCTGGCTTATCACATCATGGATGTAAAGTAGGCGGCTAGTGCCACCGGCGACGGTTGCCGCTAACGCGTGCCGGCGGGATAGTTTCCCACAGACTTTGAGACATTTCCGAAGTTACAAGGCTTACGGCAACACTTCGCTTCTTGGCCATAGGTGTTGTGGTACCAGCACCAGTCAGGGTTTTTCAGTGAACGTGGTTTGGACTTAGATCGACCACGTGAGTTCCTGCGTTGAGGAGATTTAGGACGACGGTCGGAGGATTTAGAATGCATGTTTGACCTAAACATCTGCTGAAGGGAGTTGCATAACTCTATCATTGCAGGATCCTTACTCGAAGTCTGCTTAGTCATCGAGCATATTTCGGGAACAGACCGTTTAGTTATTTCTAGAATCCTATCTGCAGTAATAGCTAAGTCCTCTATTACAGTACCCTGAAGTGTCACAAGTACGGTCTGTACAGACTGTGGCAACTTGGTTAAGAAGAGTTCTCTAAACAGTCCTTCGTCGAACTGACTTTGGCCGACGATTTCTTTCATTCTTGTCAGCATGCTCACGGCTGACTGATCTCCTAACTCGATGTTACGAAATAATTCATCTAGACGTTGTCGGTCCGTGAGAACGTTTCTCCTGAGGAGGGATGCTTTGAGCAACTCGTACGAGTTACTTACCTCGGGACTCAACATCTGTGATGTTACGTACTTGCTGAATTCCCGCGGTAGGGCGTGAATAACTGCAAGTAACTGTGAACGTTGATCGGTTATCCCATGCTCACAAAAATCTGCTTCAGCTAGCAGAAACCACGTTTCAGCATTATCTGGCCAGTATGGTACGAGCTGAATGGTTTTAGGAGTTGAGCGGATACGGATGACCTTGGGACTAAGATCACTCATGACGAAAATTATGTCGAATAATATATGGTACAAGAACAAATACAAAATGGAACGAACTCACCGGGGTTATCTGCGGATTTATCGTGGATGAAGTTCGCGGTTGGGCTCACCAGTTTAAGGTTGACGGAATTATCTTACACAGCCTCTAAATTATTAGTTCTCGCGTACCAAAAACAAAGCAAAAGCCAATTGTTGATCGTCCAAACCAAGCGATATATTTAGGAACCAAAACAAGCCGTTAGACGAACGCTTAGCTAGCTAGTGATCGTGCACGTGACACGACGGGTACCAAATGGCGGGGATGCTTGACCGGAAGCCTTCAGCTAAACAAGTCGACATAAACAGTGATGGTCAGCATCCAATGAGTGATTGCTGTGGTCAATAATTTTGAAGGATTATTTGCCGATACAAGTGTCACAGAATAGAGTTGCTGCTTCAGAGTGCAGTTCTGACCCTACAAGTTTACAAGGTAATACTAGTCAGAGTGAAGTTATAAAACCTTTTAGGAATTGTGAGGAGGAACCAAAATTGTCTACTTCTGTTAAAAAAGAGTTTGAATATGATGAAGTTGACGGTAAAGTGAATATTCGTGATAATGATCATGATACTTCACAGTTGTCTTTGGTTGATCATGATGAGATGAGGGATATGCCTACTACTGCTAAGTTGAACAAAGGTTCTGTACAACTTGAACGTGAAGTAGAATTAAATGCAGGTGCAGTTGCAGAAGGCAGGCATACTTGTGAGACCGTCAGTGTAATTGATCAGCATGTAGCCCACCTATCATCAGATGATAGTGCTAAGCCGGAGCTGATACTAAAAGACAGCAGTGGTGGTGGTCTTGCAGGTAGACAAATTTCTGAAAGCCGAGCAACAACAGCTTCTGATCCACTGCTAACTTCATCAACTGGTGTTAATCAGTCGTCGTTGGTGTTGTCATCCACAATGAGAAAGACACCCATCAACTCAAGTACCTTGTGCAATGACTTTGATAGTATTGGTGCATTTGAAAAGACGTAAGTTATTGCTCAGTTTAGTGTGGATAAGCCAAGTGTAAACGAGAGAGTAATTGTTAAATTGACTTGCATGAATAAAGGAATTTCTAGTTTCAAGTTACTATTTGAATGTTATAATCTCCGATGTAAATTACTCTGTGCCTACGCTTGGTTGATCAGATATGTCGTGCGTTTGTTAGTCATCTACATTCTACGATACAATGACATGAGCGTGTTACCGTTCAGATTTGAGGATATAGCTGATAGAAGAAAGTCAGTAAATGAACTCTGCAACGATTTTCCAACCTAGAGCGTCAACCTGTAAAGGGTTGTAGGCGTACTGGTGTAAGTCCTGCGATTCTTCAAAGGAATTCCATCAAGACATGATCCCCGAGTTTGTGTGTACTGTTTGTATATATCTGTGGTGTCATATCTATTGGTGTTTTTGGATTCATTGTGTTTACTTGTTGTTTTCATATCTTGTTGCTATTGAATAATTTTGTTAAAATTTTCGTCGTGATTTCTTCTGAAGTTGTTTCGAGTCTTCTACATCCGTGAATGAATTGATTGATGTTAAGGACAGCAGATGGGTCGTATACGCCGGAGGGGGCTATTGTTGAGAATGACATGCACACGGAGATAATTGTTAGCTGTGGTCCCACACGCCGGGGAGAAAGAGTGTAAACGACTGAGGCTCGCATACGTCACCGTTACTAGAATTGAGGCAGAATGAGTGACAAGCGATTTCAGTGATCGTTGGTAGTGAGTAGATAAGAGGATGAGCGTAGAGTATTGTGAGGTGCTGCTATGGACACGTTGCATTCTGCAAGAGTCATTCTAGCAAGTGGCGATTGTGTTGCAAGAGGATGTGTCACGAGGATGCCTTTAACTGGAAGGCGCAGGTCGTCATTGATGTGTGAGATTGTGCTGTGAGTATGCTTGTGGTGCGTTGGCTTTTCTGTTTGTTTTCCATTTCAGCTCTGTCCGTGTGACCCAGGTACTCGCAACGGCATCCAAGTCAACGTGTATTGGTGGTGATGGAGAAAAGGGATGGATCCGTATTTTGCCGGGGAGTGTCAATGTAGTTGAAGATTGAACGATCAATTCATGGTTGCTTGCTCAAACCGAACTTCTCCAATTCTCGCGGAGTCATCGATACGACAGTCATCGTCTCATCGGTCGCTGTTCAGAAAGAAGTCAGGACAATACCGTCAGAAGTAATATTGTGATTTATTATTGTAATATTTTTTCATAGACCTTAGTGTTTATATGTTGGTGTAACCATAAAGAATACTCGAGTCGCCAATTGGTGTTTTGGTTTTGCGTCCGTTATTACTAAGCGTTTCTGAGAAACTTCAAGGAACAGCGTGAGCTCGAGCGTAGCAAGAGCCGGGCATTTTCTGTTTAGGAGACGTGACTTACAATCCCCTTGTATCTCATCATGTAGGACGCTATGTCAACATAAAATGTCATATGCTCGTACCACTAAGCATTGAAATTCTACAATACCCTATTTAGCCCGTTCTTTATGTAACGAAGACTCTGTCAGACGTGAAACGCATGAGTTACTATGTAATTATCACAGTGAATCGACCCTTTCATCGTTCATCTTTCTGTATTATATGGTGTCACACTTTCTATCGTTTAATTACTACTCTGCTATTTTATTTTAGTTGTTGTGACTTTTACTACTACAATTTTGTACTTTATACTTATGTTTCTCCGTATTGCGTACAATAATTTGCTATATAGCTGCTATAACGTTTCGTTATTATTATGTAATGTTTATTTTTATTATACTTTTTGTAGTTTTTTGAGTAAATCAGATGCAATATTGTACTGAATGCTGAAAATTCCTTGCTGTTTTGGAATAAAGCAAATTATCATTATCATTATATAGGAATTTAACGCAAGACCACGTACCCTAGACTACCTACAGGAAGCAGTTAATTTTGCTGCAGTCACATTGTAACATGACAGGAAATGAGACGGTCAGATCACCAGAGTGTTTGACGAAGTTGCTCTCATTAGAAAGAAAAGAGTCATGTAAGACGAGAGAGAAAAAAGAAAAGGAGAGATGACAATACGCTAAGGAACACCAGCTTTAGAAAGCGAGGCGGAAGATTTACCCTAATATACAGTATGCTGCATTCCATTTGAGAAATGATAATGCAAACAGTCAACTGCCCAGGACCCGTGTTTGCACGACCGAAACCTTATTCAACTAAAGTCATCTAGGTCCTGAGTCAACAACAACGGCATATGCTGACTAAAAGCTTAGCGAAAAAGTGACAAAGCACAACAAATCACTTGCAAAGTAGGAGAAGAGACCCGGAAGGAAGAAGAGATTACTGAAAGGTATCTATTTTTCATTTAGCAAAGAACAAGATTAAGTACTACACTTATCATTTTTTGAAATTTTGGAGATCATTTATCAATGTTTCGCATTTAGTTATGGCTAGACTGTGTCATTCTGACTAGCTTTCAGTATGACTTTGCAGAGAAGTCCACCTGTTTAATTTACCACATCCCATGTGGCACACAAAGGTAGAGACATAAAACTAAATGGAAGTTTAACGAGCGAAAATGTGAGGGAGAATAAACAGTGACAACGAAAAACATGAGTTGAATAGATACGTGAGAATACACAGAGTGAATGCATCTGTGCCAGTAACAAAGATTTGCAGTCATATCTCCAGTAGTTCTTCCAGCTGACTATCAACGATTTTATGAACCAATGTCAGTTTTTCATTTGACCGACCCAAACACATCTTAAACCTTAACATGTGCTGGCTAGCATTGTCCCAGGAGGAAGGCAATGACTTGGTATGTCAGCACGTGCTCTAACCATCTCAACCTATTCAGCTTCCCTACCTCGAAGACTAACTTGCCCTCCCCACCTAAACATTTATGCGTAACCTCAACAGCACTCGCCATATTATACTGCTTTACTCATGAGATAGAACGAAGCCACCTATAATTAAACACCGGTATTATTTTCATGTTTTCCAGCATCAGGGGTTACTTCTCATAGTCTAGGTGGACAACACATCAATAAGCTGTAAGTTAATCAGACTATCCCCTGATAAGTCTCTAAATTCAATTACAGGCTATCCTACTAATATAAGTGTGATTGAATTGAACTGACATAAGGATGACAGTTTTAGAAATCAGCCTTGTTACATTCCACTTGGAAATGTGTTTTCTCGGATAAATCGCAAACAGTATTCAGTGAATAGAAAACATTCTGTAGGCTTTATGAAACTCATAAACTGACACACTATTTTTGCAGGCAATATAGTGTTTCCTCAATAAAGTGAGAATTGGACATTTCGGCTGCATAAAACCAGTAAGTGGTATCCTGGCAATACCGATAACTACAAGAAGACTAGGAATTATGCACTACAACTTTTACTTTACTGAATATATCAGCAGACTTTACATAAACACTCGACAGATATCAAATTTATACAGGAAGTCAGTAAAATTTAGTAAAATAAAAGTACTTTCGGTTTCCATGGGGGTTCTCCGTGCCGAATTTATTCCTTTGAGGGCCTACAGAGATTAAAACTTCAATCAAATAACACTGACGTGGAAGAAATTCCATTCTTCATTACTAAACTGAATTAAAGGAATCATGACTTTTATTCTAAAAACAGGAACATTCGTAATGTTTTAGTTTATTTGGATGCAGTTACATACAGTTGCACTAAGAACTCAGTGCAACTCGATACACACCAGTATATATACAAATAAACTGAAAAAATAATGATCCCCTTACCTTCTGAACGACTTGTCTTTATTCCAGGGTTATAACTTTCTTTCACCTATAAGCCTGAGTTATGTCTATGAAATCGCAATATTACATCAGTTAAATCTTCCCCCAAAACCAAGGCCACTTGAAACCTATAGCAACATAGCAACAAGCGTCATTGAGGGGATATGCAATAAAGTCGCTCTAATTTGCCCGTAGATCATGCAATTTAAATATATAATTTAAATAATGCTTGCCCATGCCTATAAATTGGTGTGTCCTACAGAGATAGGAATCAATATGCACCCTATTATATTGTCACTACTAACCATGCTTACTAATCGTATGTGTAATTTATCGAATTGACAATGCCTGTAAACTGGCGTCCCTCCGGTTAAAAAAAAGAGAATATATAATTATTATTATATACTAGCTCGGTAGCGGTGCAGCCATCATCAGTATTCAAGGCATTTCGTATGCCGAAGACAACTAACGGTAGGGATTCAATCCGATTTGCATTGTTTGCAGCTGATAACCTAGTCTTCAGCTGTCGGTGTAGAAGTTCTACCATACCATTAGCTTGAGGATGGTAACCTATTATTCTGAAACGCATACAACCTATGATTTTAGTCAGGGCAAAGAATAAGCCACTTTCGAATGGCCGCCCGCGATCAGTTGTTATGGAAGATGGGCATCCAAAGCTTACCAGAAACGCTTAGTACGAACGGACGCAAAACCAAAACACCAATTGGCGACTCGAGAATTCTGTATTCTAGCCAACTTCACAGCTAAGGTCTATGCACAAATATTACAATAATAAATCACAATATTACTTCTGACGGTATTGTCCTGACTTCTTTCTGAACAGCGACCGATGAGACGACGACTGGCTGATTGACGCCTCCGCGAAAATTGGAGAAGTTCGGTTTGAGCAAGCAACCATGAATTGATCGTTCAATCTTCAACTACATTGACACTCCCCGGCAAAATACGGATCCATCCCTTTTCTCCATCACCACCAATACACGTTGACTTGGATGCCGTTGCGAGTACCTGGGTCACACGGACAGAGCTGAAATGGAAAACAAACAGAAAAGCCAACGCACCACAAGCATACTCACAGCACAATCTCACACATCAATGACGACCTGCGCCTTCCAGTTAAAGGCATCCTCGTGACACATCCTCTTGCAACACAATCGCCACTTGCTAGAATGACTCTTGCAGAATGCAACGTGTCCATAGCAGCACCTCACAATACTCTACGCTCATCCTCTTATCTACTCACTACCAACGATCACTGAAATCGCTTGTCACTCATTCTGCCTCAATTCTAGTAACGGTGACGTATGCGAGCCTCAGTCGTTTACACTCTTTCTCCCCGGCGTGTGGGACCACAGCTAACAATTATCTCCGTGTGCATGTCATTCTCAACAATAGCCCCCCCGGCGTATACGACCCATCTGCTGTCCTTAACATCAATCAATTCATTCACGGATGTAGAAGACTCGAAACAACTTCAGAAGAAATCACGACGAAAATTTTAACAAAATTATTCAATAGCAACAAGATATGAAAACAACAAGTAAACACAATGAATCCAAAAACACCAATAGATATGACACCACAGATATATACAAACAGTACACACAAACTCGGGGATCATGTCTTGATGGAATTCCTTTGAAGAATCGCAGGACTTACACCAGTACGCCTACAACCCTTTACAGGTTGACGCTCTAGGTTGGAAAATCGTCGCAGAGTTCATTTACTGACTTCCTTCTATCAGCTATATCCTCAAATCTGAACGGTAACACGCTCATGTCATTGTATCGTAGAATATAGATGACTAACAAACGCACGACATATCTGATCAACCAAGCGTAGGCACAGAGTAATTTACACCGGAGATAATAACATTCAAATAGTAACTTGAAACTAGAAATTCCTTTATTCATGCAAGTCAATTTAACAATTACTCTCTCGTTTACACTTGGCTTATCCACACTAAACTGAGCAATAACTTACGTCTTTTCAAATGCACCAATACTATCAAAGTCATTGCACAAGGTACTTGAGTTGATGGGTGTCTTTCTCATTGTGGATGACAACACCAACGACGACTGATTGATACCAGTCGATGAAATTAGCGGTGGATCAGAAGCTGTTGTTGTTCACCTTTCAGAAATTTCTCTAAATGTAAGACTACCACCACTGCTGTCTTTTAGTATCAGCTCCGGCTTAGCACTATCATCTGATGATAGGTGGGCTACACGCTAATCAATTACACTGACGGTCTCACAAGTGTCCATACCTTCTACAACTGCATTTAATTCTACTTCACGTTCAAGTTGTACAGAACATTTGTTCAACTCAGCGGTATTAGGAATTCACCTCATTTTATCATAATCAACCAAGGACAAATCTGCACTATCATGGTCAGTATCGCAAACATTCAATTTACCATCATCTATCTGGTCGACTTCATCATTTTCAAACTCTTTAATAACAGAAGTGGATGATTCCGGTTCTCCCTCACAAATCCCTAAAGATTTTATACCTTCACTCTCTCTAGTAACACCTTGTAAACTTGTGGAGTCAGAACTGCACTCTAAAACTGTAACTCTCCTCTGTGACACTCTATTCAACAATGGCTCACCAGTTGCAACTACAGACTTCTTCACCGCGCTATTATCGTCACACCATTCGGAGTCAGACCTTGATGTCACATTTAGCTTATCACTGAACTTGCTCACTGATTCACGGTTCATCTTTGTATGAACTTCTTGCAAACGTATAAAACACAACCGTGTTTGTCTTGCAGCTTGTATCTTATCTGTTGAGGATGTACCACGAAAGCTGTTACACTCACTAAGTTTATATGCATTGCTAGACACCATAGAGCCTTCTCGATATCCACCTCCCTGAGACCCTTTCATCATCAATGCTTGCGTTTTACCCCCAGACTGCTCTATTCTAGGGGTGGGATTCAATATACTGGCAAATTTGCTCATAGATTGATTGACACTATCGTTTACCAGTTTCAGAATATCATCGAACTTTGGCTCGATACCTTCCTCCTCTATACGGGAGCCTATCTTCACCCACTTCCTTTGCAGTCGAGTAGGTAGGCGTCTTGCTATTACTTCTAGGACGAAACTCGAGTTGAGGTCACTCATGCAATTCATCGAAATCAGTGCATTCTTGTAATTCAGCAAATTATCCAAAAACTCAGTGTGTGCCTTGGAGTCATCTTGTAGTTGACCACCATTACCCTTAACAGCCTCGAATAGTTTCCCTACAATCGTCGAAGGTCTCCCAACCCTTGACGTAGTATATTCCTGGCCTCAGATTATCCCTCAGTAGGGGGCATGAGCTTACAGCACTGTATAGCTCTTGCAGCAATTCCAGTGCAATACCTCATCAAATACATCAACTTCATTTCATCATTCAATAAAAAACCACTTAACATGATTTTGAATTCCCTTACAAACTGTAAATAATCAGCCAGGTTTCCGTCGAAACACCATGGTTCAAATTTAGGAAGTTTGATGTTCCTATTATCCCTGGACGGCGAAACAGTAACATCAACCATGTCACGTTTCACATCAGACATATCGTTACAAGTAACAGACAAGTCAACATGACTTACTTTCCTGTTTGCATCCAAGACGCTGTGTCCCTTCTTTGACCCAGGCATCGTTGAACTTGACCCAATTCCAAAAACGTTCCAGATATTGCTTGTTCAAAGAAGACTTGGTTGGCACCAGGAAAGATGAACGGTGACTATCTAAACTTTCACCAACTGTCTGAATCCGCCAGAATCTGTTTCTACCGTCAGAAACTGTCAGCCACGTCTCGTAAACCGTCAATGCCCAGCTCTTGCTACGCTGGGACTCACGCTGTTCCTCGAAGCTTCCCAGAAACGCTTAGTACGAACGGACGCAAAACCAAAACACCAATTGGCGACTCGAGAATTCTGTATTCTAGCCAACTTCACAGCTAAGGTCTATGCACAAATATTACAATAATAAATCACAATATTACTTCTGACGGTATTGTCCTGACTTCTTTCTGAACAGCGACCGATGAGACGACGACTGGCTGATTGACGCCTCCGCGAAAATTGGAGAAGTTCGGTTTGAGCAAGCAACCATGAATTGATCGTTCAATCTTCAACTACATTGACACTCCCCGGCAAAATACGGATCCATCCCTTTTCTCCATCACCACCAATACACGTTGACTTGGATGCCGTTGCGAGTACCTGGGTCACACGGACAGAGCTGAAATGGAAAACAAACAGAAAAGCCAACGCACCACAAGCATACTCACAGCACAATCTCACACATCAATGACGACCTGCGCCTTCCAGTTAAAGGCATCCTCGTGACACATCCTCTTGCAACACAATCGCCACTTGCTAGAATGACTCTTGCAGAATGCAACGTGTCCATAGCAGCACCTCACAATACTCTACGCTCATCCTCTTATCTACTCACTACCAACGATCACTGAAATCGCTTGTCACTCATTCTGCCTCAATTCTAGTAACGGTGACGTATGCGAGCCTCAGTCGTTTACACTCTTTCTCCCCGGCGTGTGGGACCACAGCTAACAATTATCTCCGTGTGCATGTCATTCTCAACAATAGCCCCCCCGGCGTATACGACCCATCTGCTGTCCTTAACATCAATCAATTCATTCACGGATGTAGAAGACTCGAAACAACTTCAGAAGAAATCACGACGAAAATTTTAACAAAATTATTCAATAGCAACAAGATATGAAAACAACAAGTAAACACAATGAATCCAAAAACACCAATAGATATGACACCACAGATATATACAAACAGTACACACAAACTCGGGGATCATGTCTTGATGGAATTCCTTTGAAGAATCGCAGGACTTACACCAGTACGCCTACAACCCTTTACAGGTTGACGCTCTAGGTTGGAAAATCGTCGCAGAGTTCATTTACTGACTTCCTTCTATCAGCTATATCCTCAAATCTGAACGGTAACACGCTCATGTCATTGTATCGTAGAATATAGATGACTAACAAACGCACGACATATCTGATCAACCAAGCGTAGGCACAGAGTAATTTACACCGGAGATAATAACATTCAAATAGTAACTTGAAACTAGAAATTCCTTTATTCATGCAAGTCAATTTAACAATTACTCTCTCGTTTACACTTGGCTTATCCACACTAAACTGAGCAATAACTTACGTCTTTTCAAATGCACCAATACTATCAAAGTCATTGCACAAGGTACTTGAGTTGATGGGTGTCTTTCTCATTGTGGATGACAACACCAACGACGACTGATTGATACCAGTCGATGAAATTAGCGGTGGATCAGAAGCTGTTGTTGTTCACCTTTCAGAAATTTCTCTAAATGTAAGACTACCACCACTGCTGTCTTTTAGTATCAGCTCCGGCTTAGCACTATCATCTGATGATAGGTGGGCTACACGCTAATCAATTACACTGACGGTCTCACAAGTGTCCATACCTTCTACAACTGCATTTAATTCTACTTCACGTTCAAGTTGTACAGAACATTTGTTCAACTCAGCGGTATTAGGAATTCACCTCATTTTATCATAATCAACCAAGGACAAATCTGCACTATCATGGTCAGTATCGCAAACATTCAATTTACCATCATCTATCTGGTCGACTTCATCATTTTCAAACTCTTTAATAACAGAAGTGGATGATTCCGGTTCTCCCTCACAAATCCCTAAAGATTTTATACCTTCACTCTCTCTAGTAACACCTTGTAAACTTGTGGAGTCAGAACTGCACTCTAAAACTGTAACTCTCCTCTGTGACACTCTATTCAACAATGGCTCACCAGTTGCAACTACAGACTTCTTCACCGCGCTATTATCGTCACACCATTCGGAGTCAGACCTTGATGTCACATTTAGCTTATCACTGAACTTGCTCACTGATTCACGGTTCATCTTTGTATGAACTTCTTGCAAACGTATAAAACACAACCGTGTTTGTCTTGCAGCTTGTATCTTATCTGTTGAGGATGTACCACGAAAGCTGTTACACTCACTAAGTTTATATGCATTGCTAGACACCATAGAGCCTTCTCGATATCCACCTCCCTGAGACCCTTTCATCATCAATGCTTGCGTTTTACCCCCAGACTGCTCTATTCTAGGGGTGGGATTCAATATACTGGCAAATTTGCTCATAGATTGATTGACACTATCGTTTACCAGTTTCAGAATATCATCGAACTTTGGCTCGATACCTTCCTCCTCTATACGGGAGCCTATCTTCACCCACTTCCTTTGCAGTCGAGTAGGTAGGCGTCTTGCTATTACTTCTAGGACGAAACTCGAGTTGAGGTCACTCATGCAATTCATCGAAATCAGTGCATTCTTGTAATTCAGCAAATTATCCAAAAACTCAGTGTGTGCCTTGGAGTCATCTTGTAGTTGACCACCATTACCCTTAACAGCCTCGAATAGTTTCCCTACAATCGTCGAAGGTCTCCCAACCCTTGACGTAGTATATTCCTGGCCTCAGATTATCCCTCAGTAGGGGGCATGAGCTTACAGCACTGTATAGCTCTTGCAGCAATTCCAGTGCAATACCTCATCAAATACATCAACTTCATTTCATCATTCAATAAAAAACCACTTAACATGATTTTGAATTCCCTTACAAACTGTAAATAATCAGCCAGGTTTCCGTCGAAACACCATGGTTCAAATTTAGGAAGTTTGATGTTCCTATTATCCCTGGACGGCGAAACAGTAACATCAACCATGTCACGTTTCACATCAGACATATCGTTACAAGTAACAGACAAGTCAACATGACTTACTTTCCTGTTTGCATCCAAGACGCTGTGTCCCTTCTTTGACCCAGGCATCGTTGAACTTGACCCAATTCCAAAAACGTTCCAGATATTGCTTGTTCAAAGAAGACTTGGTTGGCACCAGGAAAGATGAACGGTGACTATCTAAACTTTCACCAACTGTCTGAATCCGCCAGAATCTGTTTCTACCGTCAGAAACTGTCAGCCACGTCTCGTAAACCGTCAATGCCCAGCTCTTGCTACGCTGGGACTCACGCTGTTCCTCGAAGCTTCCCAGAAACGCTTAGTACGAACGGACGCAAAACCAAAACACCAATTGGCGACTCGAGAATTCTGTATTCTAGCCAACTTCACAGCTAAGGTCTATGCACAAATATTACAATAATAAATCACAATATTACTTCTGACGGTATTGTCCTGACTTCTTTCTGAACAGCGACCGATGAGACGACGACTGGCTGATTGACGCCTCCGCGAAAATTGGAGAAGTTCGGTTTGAGCAAGCAACCATGAATTGATCGTTCAATCTTCAACTACATTGACACTCCCCGGCAAAATACGGATCCATCCCTTTTCTCCATCACCACCAATACACGTTGACTTGGATGCCGTTGCGAGTACCTGGGTCACACGGACAGAGCTGAAATGGAAAACAAACAGAAAAGCCAACGCACCACAAGCATACTCACAGCACAATCTCACACATCAATGACGACCTGCGCCTTCCAGTTAAAGGCATCCTCGTGACACATCCTCTTGCAACACAATCGCCACTTGCTAGAATGACTCTTGCAGAATGCAACGTGTCCATAGCAGCACCTCACAATACTCTACGCTCATCCTCTTATCTACTCACTACCAACGATCACTGAAATCGCTTGTCACTCATTCTGCCTCAATTCTAGTAACGGTGACGTATGCGAGCCTCAGTCGTTTACACTCTTTCTCCCCGGCGTGTGGGACCACAGCTAACAATTATCTCCGTGTGCATGTCATTCTCAACAATAGCCCCCCCGGCGTATACGACCCATCTGCTGTCCTTAACATCAATCAATTCATTCACGGATGTAGAAGACTCGAAACAACTTCAGAAGAAATCACGACGAAAATTTTAACAAAATTATTCAATAGCAACAAGATATGAAAACAACAAGTAAACACAATGAATCCAAAAACACCAATAGATATGACACCACAGATATATACAAACAGTACACACAAACTCGGGGATCATGTCTTGATGGAATTCCTTTGAAGAATCGCAGGACTTACACCAGTACGCCTACAACCCTTTACAGGTTGACGCTCTAGGTTGGAAAATCGTCGCAGAGTTCATTTACTGACTTCCTTCTATCAGCTATATCCTCAAATCTGAACGGTAACACGCTCATGTCATTGTATCGTAGAATATAGATGACTAACAAACGCACGACATATCTGATCAACCAAGCGTAGGCACAGAGTAATTTACACCGGAGATAATAACATTCAAATAGTAACTTGAAACTAGAAATTCCTTTATTCATGCAAGTCAATTTAACAATTACTCTCTCGTTTACACTTGGCTTATCCCCACTAAACTGAGCAATAACTTACGTCTTTTCAAATGCACCAATACTATCAAAGTCATTGCACAAGGTACTTGAGTTGATGGGTGTCTTTCTCATTGTGGATGACAACACCAACGACGACTGATTGATACCAGTCGATGAAATTAGCGGTGGATCAGAAGCTGTTGTTGTTCACCTTTCAGAAATTTCTCTAAATGTAAGACTACCACCACTGCTGTCTTTTAGTATCAGCTCCGGCTTAGCACTATCATCTGATGATAGGTGGGCTACACGCTGATCAATTACACTGACGGTCTCACAAGTGTCCATACCTTCTACAACTGCATTTAATTCTACTTCACGTTCAAGTTGTACAGAACATTTGTTCAACTCAGCGGTATTAGGAATTCACCTCATTTTATCATAATCAACCAAGGACAAATCTGCACTATCATGGTCAGTATCGCAAACATTCAATTTACCATCATCTATCTGGTCGACTTCATCATTTTCAAACTCTTTAATAACAGAAGTGGATGATTCCGGTTCTCCCTCACAAATCCCTAAAGATTTTATACCTTCACTCTCTCTAGTAACACCTTGTAAACTTGTGGAGTCAGAACTGCACTCTAAAACTGTAACTCTCCTCTGTGACACTCTATTCAACAATGGCTCACCAGTTGCAACTACAGACTTCTTCACCGCGCTATTATCGTCACACCATTCGGAGTCAGACCTTGATGTCACATTTAGCTTATCACTGAACTTGCTCACTGATTCACGGTTCATCTTTGTATGAACTTCTTGCAAACGTATAAAACACAACCGTGTTTGTCTTGCAGCTTGTATCTTATCTGTTGAGGATGTACCACGAAAGCTGTTACACTCACTAAGTTTATATGCATTGCTAGACACCATAGAGCCTTCTCGATATCCACCTCCCTGAGACCCTTTCATCATCAATGCTTGCGTTTTACCCCCAGACTGCTCTATTCTAGGGGTGGGATTCAATATACTGGCAAATTTGCTCATAGATTGATTGACACTATCGTTTACCAGTTTCAGAATATCATCGAACTTTGGCTCGATACCTTCCTCCTCTATACGGGAGCCTATCTTCACCCACTTCCTTTGCAGTCGAGTAGGTAGGCGTCTTGCTATTACTTCTAGGACGAAACTCGAGTTGAGGTCACTCATGCAATTCATCGAAATCAGTGCATTCTTGTAATTCAGCAAATTATCCAAAAACTCAGTGTGTGCCTTGGAGTCATCTTGTAGTTGACCACCATTACCCTTAACAGCCTCGAATAGTTTCCCTACAATCGTCGAAGGTCTCCCAACCCTTGACGTAGTATATTCCTGGCCTCAGATTATCCCTCAGTAGGGGGCATGAGCTTACAGCACTGTATAGCTCTTGCAGCAATTCCAGTGCAATACCTCATCAAATACATCAACTTCATTTCATCATTCAATAAAAAACCACTTAACATGATTTTGAATTCCCTTACAAACTGTAAATAATCAGCCGGGTTTCCGTCGAAACACCATGGTTCAAATTTAGGAAGTTTGATGTTCCTATTATCCCTGGACGGCGAAACAGTAACATCAACCATGTCACGTTTCACATCAGACATATCGTTACAAGTAACAGACAAGTCAACATGACTTACTTTCCTGTTTGCATCCAAGACGCTGTGTCCCTTCTTTGACCCAGGCATCGTTGAACTTGACCCAATTCCAAAAACGTTCCAGATATTGCTTGTTCAAAGAAGACTTGGTTGGCACCAGGAAAGATGAACGGTGACTATCTAAACTTTCACCAACTGTCTGAATCCGCCAGAATCTGTTTCTACCGTCAGAAACTGTCAGCCACGTCTCGTAAACCGTCAATGCCCAGCTCTTGCTACGCTGGGACTCACGCTGTTCCTCGAAGCTTCCCAGAAACGCTTAGTACGAACGGACGCAAAACCAAAACACCAATTGGCGACTCGAGAATTCTGTATTCTAGCCAACTTCACAGCTAAGGTCTATGCACAAATATTACAATAATAAATCACAATATTACTTCTGACGGTATTGTCCTGACTTCTTTCTGAACAGCGACCGATGAGACGACGACTGGCTGATTGACGCCTCCGCGAAAATTGGAGAAGTTCGGTTTGAGCAAGCAACCATGAATTGATCGTTCAATCTTCAACTACATTGACACTCCCCGGCAAAATACGGATCCATCCCTTTTCTCCATCACCACCAATACACGTTGACTTGGATGCCGTTGCGAGTACCTGGGTCACACGGACAGAGCTGAAATGGAAAACAAACAGAAAAGCCAACGCACCACAAGCATACTCACAGCACAATCTCACACATCAATGACGACCTGCGCCTTCCAGTTAAAGGCATCCTCGTGACACATCCTCTTGCAACACAATCGCCACTTGCTAGAATGACTCTTGCAGAATGCAACGTGACCATAGCAGCACCTCACAATACTCTACGCTCATCCTCTTATCTACTCACTACCAACGATCACTGAAATCGCTTGTCACTCATTCTGCCTCAATTCTAGTAACGGTGACGTATGCGAGCCTCAGTCGTTTACACTCTTTCTCCCCGGCGTGTGGGACCACAGCTAACAATTATCTCCGTGTGCATGTCATTCTCAACAATAGCCCCCCCGGCGTATACGACCCATCTGCTGTCCTTAACATCAATCAATTCATTCACGGATGTAGAAGACTCGAAACAACTTCAGAAGAAATCACGACGAAAATTTTAACAAAATTATTCAATAGCAACAAGATATGAAAACAACAAGTAAACACAATGAATCCAAAAACACCAATAGATATGACACCACAGATATATACAAACAGTACACACAAACTCGGGGATCATGTCTTGATGGAATTCCTTTGAAGAATCGCAGGACTTACACCAGTACGCCTACAACCCTTTACAGGTTGACGCTCTAGGTTGGAAAATCGTCGCAGAGTTCATTTACTGACTTCCTTCTATCAGCTATATCCTCAAATCTGAACGGTAACACGCTCATGTCATTGTATCGTAGAATATAGATGACTAACAAACGCACGACATATCTGATCAACCAAGCGTAGGCACAGAGTAATTTACACCGGAGATAATAACATTCAAATAGTAACTTGAAACTAGAAATTCCTTTATTCATGCAAGTCAATTTAACAATTACTCTCTCGTTTACACTTGGCTTATCCACACTAAACTGAGCAATAACTTACGTCTTTTCAAATGCACCAATACTATCAAAGTCATTGCACAAGGTACTTGAGTTGATGGGTGTCTTTCTCATTGTGGATGACAACACCAACGACGACTGATTGATACCAGTCGATGAAATTAGCGGTGGATCAGAAGCTGTTGTTGTTCACCTTTCAGAAATTTCTCTAAATGTAAGACTACCACCACTGCTGTCTTTTAGTATCAGCTCCGGCTTAGCACTATCATCTGATGATAGGTGGGCTACACGCTGATCAATTACACTGACGGTCTCACAAGTGTCCATACCTTCTACAACTGCATTTAATTCTACTTCACGTTCAAGTTGTACAGAACATTTGTTCAACTCAGCGGTATTAGGAATTCACCTCATTTTATCATAATCAACCAAGGACAAATCTGCACTATCATGGTCAGTATCGCAAACATTCAATTTACCATCATCTATCTGGTCGACTTCATCATTTTCAAACTCTTTAATAACAGAAGTGGATGATTCCGGTTCTCCCTCACAAATCCCTAAAGATTTTATACCTTCACTCTCTCTAGTAACACCTTGTAAACTTGTGGAGTCAGAACTGCACTCTAAAACTGTAACTCTCCTCTGTGACACTCTATTCAACAATGGCTCACCAGTTGCAACTACAGACTTCTTCACCGCGCTATTATCGTCACACCATTCGGAGTCAGACCTTGATGTCACATTTAGCTTATCACTGAACTTGCTCACTGATTCACGGTTCATCTTTGTATGAACTTCTTGCAAACGTATAAAACACAACCGTGTTTGTCTTGCAGCTTGTATCTTATCTGTTGAGGATGTACCACGAAAGCTGTTACACTCACTAAGTTTATATGCATTGCTAGACACCATAGAGCCTTCTCGATATCCACCTCCCTGAGACCCTTTCATCATCAATGCTTGCGTTTTACCCCCAGACTGCTCTATTCTAGGGGTGGGATTCAATATACTGGCAAATTTGCTCATAGATTGATTGACACTATCGTTTACCAGTTTCAGAATATCATCGAACTTTGGCTCGATACCTTCCTCCTCTATACGGGAGCCTATCTTCACCCACTTCCTTTGCAGTCGAGTAGGTAGGCGTCTTGCTATTACTTCTAGGACGAAACTCGAGTTGAGGTCACTCATGCAATTCATCGAAATCAGTGCATTCTTGTAATTCAGCAAATTATCCAAAAACTCAGTGTGTGCCTTGGAGTCATCTTGTAGTTGACCACCATTACCCTTAACAGCCTCGAATAGTTTCCCTACAATCGTCGAAGGTCTCCCAACCCTTGACGTAGTATATTCCTGGCCTCAGATTATCCCTCAGTAGGGGGCATGAGCTTACAGCACTGTATAGCTCTTGCAGCAATTCCAGTGCAATACCTCATCAAATACATCAACTTCATTTCATCATTCAATAAAAAACCACTTAACATGATTTTGAATTCCCTTACAAACTGTAAATAATCAGCCGGGTTTCCGTCGAAACACCATGGTTCAAATTTAGGAAGTTTGATGTTCCTATTATCCCTGGACGGCGAAACAGTAACATCAACCATGTCACGTTTCACATCAGACATATCGTTACAAGTAACAGACAAGTCAACATGACTTACTTTCCTGTTTGCATCCAAGACGCTGTGTCCCTTCTTTGACCCAGGCATCGTTGAACTTGACCCAATTCCAAAAACGTTCCAGATATTGCTTGTTCAAAGAAGACTTGGTTGGCACCAGGAAAGATGAACGGTGACTATCTAAACTTTCACCAACTGTCTGAATCCGCCAGAATCTGTTTCTACCGTCAGAAACTGTCAGCCACGTCTCGTAAACCGTCAATGCCCAGCTCTTGCTACGCTGGGACTCACGCTGTTCCTCGAAGCTTCCCAGAAACGCTTAGTACGAACGGACGCAAAACCAAAACACCAATTGGCGACTCGAGAATTCTGTATTCTAGCCAACTTCACAGCTAAGGTCTATGCACAAATATTACAATAATAAATCACAATATTACTTCTGACGGTATTGTCCTGACTTCTTTCTGAACAGCGACCGATGAGACGACGACTGGCTGATTGACGCCTCCGCGAAAATTGGAGAAGTTCGGTTTGAGCAAGCAACCATGAATTGATCGTTCAATCTTCAACTACATTGACACTCCCCGGCAAAATACGGATCCATCCCTTTTCTCCATCACCACCAATACACGTTGACTTGGATGCCGTTGCGAGTACCTGGGTCACACGGACAGAGCTGAAATGGAAAACAAACAGAAAAGCCAACGCACCACAAGCATACTCACAGCACAATCTCACACATCAATGACGACCTGCGCCTTCCAGTTAAAGGCATCCTCGTGACACATCCTCTTGCAACACAATCGCCACTTGCTAGAATGACTCTTGCAGAATGCAACGTGTCCATAGCAGCACCTCACAATACTCTACGCTCATCCTCTTATCTACTCACTACCAACGATCACTGAAATCGCTTGTCACTCATTCTGCCTCAATTCTAGTAACGGTGACGTATGCGAGCCTCAGTCGTTTACACTCTTTCTCCCCGGCGTGTGGGACCACAGCTAACAATTATCTCCGTGTGCATGTCATTCTCAACAATAGCCCCCCCGGCGTATACGACCCATCTGCTGTCCTTAACATCAATCAATTCATTCACGGATGTAGAAGACTCGAAACAACTTCAGAAGAAATCACGACGAAAATTTTAACAAAATTATTCAATAGCAACAAGATATGAAAACAACAAGTAAACACAATGAATCCAAAAACACCAATAGATATGACACCACAGATATATACAAACAGTACACACAAACTCGGGGATCATGTCTTGATGGAATTCCTTTGAAGAATCGCAGGACTTACACCAGTACGCCTACAACCCTTTACAGGTTGACGCTCTAGGTTGGAAAATCGTCGCAGAGTTCATTTACTGACTTCCTTCTATCAGCTATATCCTCAAATCTGAACGGTAACACGCTCATGTCATTGTATCGTAGAATATAGATGACTAACAAACGCACGACATATCTGATCAACCAAGCGTAGGCACAGAGTAATTTACACCGGAGATAATAACATTCAAATAGTAACTTGAAACTAGAAATTCCTTTATTCATGCAAGTCAATTTAACAATTACTCTCTCGTTTACACTTGGCTTATTCCCACTAAACTGAGCAATAACTTACGTCTTTTCAAATGCACCAATACTATCAAAGTCATTGCACAAGGTACTTGAGTTGATGGGTGTCTTTCTCATTGTGGATGACAACACCAACGACGACTGATTGATACCAGTCGATGAAATTAGCGGTGGATCAGAAGCTGTTGTTGTTCACCTTTCAGAAATTTCTCTAAATGTAAGACTACCACCACTGCTGTCTTTTAGTATCAGCTCCGGCTTAGCACTATCATCTGATGATAGGTGGGCTACACGCTGATCAATTACACTGACGGTCTCACAAGTGTCCATACCTTCTACAACTGCATTTAATTCTACTTCACGTTCAAGTTGTACAGAACATTTGTTCAACTCAGCGGTATTAGGAATTCACCTCATTTTATCATAATCAACCAAGGACAAATCTGCACTATCATGGTCAGTATCGCAAACATTCAATTTACCATCATCTATCTGGTCGACTTCATCATTTTCAAACTCTTTAATAACAGAAGTGGATGATTCCGGTTCTCCCTCACAAATCCCTAAAGATTTTATACCTTCACTCTCTCTAGTAACACCTTGTAAACTTGTGGAGTCAGAACTGCACTCTAAAACTGTAACTCTCCTCTGTGACACTCTATTCAACAATGGCTCACCAGTTGCAACTACAGACTTCTTCACCGCGCTATTATCGTCACACCATTCGGAGTCAGACCTTGATGTCACATTTAGCTTATCACTGAACTTGCTCACTGATTCACGGTTCATCTTTGTATGAACTTCTTGCAAACGTATAAAACACAACCGTGTTTGTCTTGCAGCTTGTATCTTATCTGTTGAGGATGTACCACGAAAGCTGTTACACTCACTAAGTTTATATGCATTGCTAGACACCATAGAGCCTTCTCGATATCCACCTCCCTGAGACCCTTTCATCATCAATGCTTGCGTTTTACCCCCAGACTGCTCTATTCTAGGGGTGGGATTCAATATACTGGCAAATTTGCTCATAGATTGATTGACACTATCGTTTACCAGTTTCAGAATATCATCGAACTTTGGCTCGATACCTTCCTCCTCTATACGGGAGCCTATCTTCACCCACTTCCTTTGCAGTCGAGTAGGTAGGCGTCTTGCTATTACTTCTAGGACGAAACTCGAGTTGAGGTCACTCATGCAATTCATCGAAATCAGTGCATTCTTGTAATTCAGCAAATTATCCAAAAACTCAGTGTGTGCCTTGGAGTCATCTTGTAGTTGACCACCATTACCCTTAACAGCCTCGAATAGTTTCCCTACAATCGTCGAAGGTCTCCCAACCCTTGACGTAGTATATTCCTGGCCTCAGATTATCCCTCAGTAGGGGGCATGAGCTTACAGCACTGTATAGCTCTTGCAGCAATTCCAGTGCAATACCTCATCAAATACATCAACTTCATTTCATCATTCAATAAAAAACCACTTAACATGATTTTGAATTCCCTTACAAACTGTAAATAATCAGCCAGGTTTCCGTCGAAACACCATGGTTCAAATTTAGGAAGTTTGATGTTCCTATTATCCCTGGACGGCGAAACAGTAACATCAACCATGTCACGTTTCACATCAGACATATCGTTACAAGTAACAGACAAGTCAACATGACTTACTTTCCTGTTTGCATCCAAGACGCTGTGTCCCTTCTTTGACCCAGGCATCGTTGAACTTGACCCAATTCCAAAAACGTTCCAGATATTGCTTGTTCAAAGAAGACTTGGTTGGCACCAGGAAAGATGAACGGTGACTATCTAAACTTTCACCAACTGTCTGAATCCGCCAGAATCTGTTTCTACCGTCAGAAACTGTCAGCCACGTCTCGTAAACCGTCAATGCCCAGCTCTTGCTACGCTGGGACTCACGCTGTTCCTCGAAGCTTCCCAGAAACGCTTAGTACGAACGGACGCAAAACCAAAACACCAATTGGCGACTCGAGAATTCTGTATTCTAGCCAACTTCACAGCTAAGGTCTATGCACAAATATTACAATAATAAATCACAATATTACTTCTGACGGTATTGTCCTGACTTCTTTCTGAACAGCGACCGATGAGACGACGACTGGCTGATTGACGCCTCCGCGAAAATTGGAGAAGTTCGGTTTGAGCAAGCAACCATGAATTGATCGTTCAATCTTCAACTACATTGACACTCCCCGGCAAAATACGGATCCATCCCTTTTCTCCATCACCACCAATACACGTTGACTTGGATGCCATTGCGAGTACCTGGGTCACACGGACAGAGCTGAAATGGAAAACAAACAGAAAAGCCAACGCACCACAAGCATACTCACAGCACAATCTCACACATCAATGACGACCTGCGCCTTCCAGTTAAAGGCATCCTCGTGACACATCCTCTTGCAACACAATCGCCACTTGCTAGAATGACTCTTGCAGAATGCAACGTGACCATAGCACCACCTCACGATACTCTACGCTCATCCTCTTATCTACTCACTACCAATTACCACTGCAATCGCTTGTCACTCATTCTGCCTCAGTTCTAGTAACAGTGACGTATGCGAGCCTCAATCGTCCATAATCTTGCTCCCCGGCATGTGGAACCGCAGCTAACATTTATCTGCGTATGCATTTCATTCTCAGGAATAGCCTCCCCGGCGTATACGACCCATCTGCTGTGTTTAACATCAATCAATTCATTCACGGATGTAGAAGACTCAAAATAACTTCAGAAGTAAGCACGACGAAAATTTTAACAAAATTACGCAATAACAACAAGGTACGAAAACAACGAGTAAACACAATGAATCCAAAACCACCAATTGATATGACACCACAGATACATACAAACAGTACACACAATCTCGCGGATCATGTCTCGATGGAATTCCTTTGAAGAATCGCAGGACTTACACCAGTACGCCTACAACCCTTTACAGGTTGACGCTCTAGGTTGGAAAATCGTCGCAGAGTTCATTTACTGACTTCCTTCTATCAGCTATATCCTCAAATCTGAACGGTAACACGCTCATGTCATTGTATCGTAGAATATAGATGACTAACAAACACACGACATATCTGATCAACCAAGCGTAGGCACAGAGTAATTTACACCGGAGATAATAACATTCAAATAGTAACTTGAAACTAGAAATTCCTTTATTCATGCAAGTCAATTTAACAATTACTCTCTCGTTTACACTTGGCTTATCCACACTAAACTGAGCAATAACTTACGTCTTTTCAAATGCACCAATACTATCAAAGTCATTGCACAAGGTACTTGAGTTGATGGGTGTCTTTCTCATTGTGGATGACAACACCAACGACGACTGATTGATACCAGTCGATGAAATTAGCGGTGGATCAGAAGCTGTTGTTGTTCGCCTTTCAGAAATTTCTCTAAATGTAAGATTACCACCACTGCTGTCTTTCACTACTAGTTCGGGTTTAGCACTATCATCTGATGATAGGTGGGCTACGCGCTGATAAATCACACTGACGGTCTGACAAGTATGCATACCTTCTGCAACTGCATTTAATTCTACTTCACGTTCAAGTTGTACAGAACATTTGTTCAACTCAGCGGTATTAGGAATTCACCTCATTTTATCATAATCAACCAAGGACAAATCTGCACTATCATGGTCAGTATCGCAAATATTCAATTTACCATCATCTGTCTGGTCGACTTCATCATTTTCAAACTCTTTAATAACAGAAGTGGATGATTCCGGTTCTTCCTCACAAATCCCTAAAGATTTTATACCTTCACTCTCTCTAGTAACACCTTGTAAACTTGTGGAGTCAGAACTGCACTCTAAAACTGTAACTCTCCTCTGTGACACTCTATTCAACAATGGCTCACCAGTTGCAACTACAGACTTCTTCACCGCGCTATTATCGTCACACCATTCGGAGTCAGACCTTGATGTCACATTTAGCTTATCACTGAACTTGCTCACTGATTCACGGTTCATCTTTGTATGAACTTCTTGCAAACGTATAAAACACAACCGTGTTTGTCTTGCAGCTTGTATCTTATCTGTTGAGGATGTACCACGAAAGCTGTTACACTCACTAAGTTTATATGCATTGCTAGACACCATAGAGCCTTCTCGATATCCACCTCCCTGAGACCCTTTCATCATCAATGCTTGCGTTTTACCCCCAGACTGCTCTATTCTAGGGGTGGGATTCAATATACTGGCAAATTTGCTCATAGATTGATTGACACTATCGTTTACCAGTTTCAGAATATCATCGAACTTTGGCTCGATACCTTCCTCCTCTATACGGGAGCCTATCTTCACCCACTTCCTTTGCAGTCGAGTAGGTAGGCGTCTTGCTATTACTTCTAGGACGAAACTCGAGTTGAGGTCACTCATGCAATTCATCGAAATCAGTGCATTCTTGTAATTCAGCAAATTATCCAAAAACTCAGTGTGTGCCTTGGAGTCATCTTGTAGTTGACCACCATTACCCTTAACAGCCTCGAATAGTTTCCCTACAATCGTCGAAGGTCTTCCAAACCTTGACGTAGTATATTCCTGGCCTCAGATTATCCCTCAGTAGGGGGCATGAGCTTACAGCACTGTATAGCTCTTGCAGCAATTCCAGTGCAATACCTCATCAAATACATCAACTTCATTTCATCATTCAATAAAAAACCACTTAACATGATTTTGAATTCCCTTACAAACTGTAAATAATCAGCCGGGTTTCCGTCGAAACACCATGGTTCAAATTTAGGAAGTTTGATGTTCCTATTATCCCTGGACGGCGAAACAGTAACATCAACCATGTCACGTTTCACATCAGACACATCGTTACAAGTAACAGACAAGTCAACATGACTTACTTTCCTGTTTGCATCCAAGACGCTGTGTCCCTTCTTTGACCCAGGCATCGTTGAACTTGACCCAATTCCAAAAACGTTCCAGATATTGCTTGTTCAAAGAAGACTTGGTTGGCACCAGGAAAGATGAACGGTGACTATCTAAACTTTCACCAACTGTCTGAATCCGCCAGAATCTGTTTCTACCGTCAGAAACTGTCAGCCACGTCTCGTAAACCGTCAATGCCCAGCTCTTGCTACGCTTGGACTCACGCTGTTCCTCGAAGCTTCCCAGAAACGCTTATTACGAACGGACGCAAAACCAAAACTCCGATTGGTCACTCGAGAATTCTTTATTCTAACCAACTTTAAAACTAAGGTCTGTAAACAAATATTACAATAATAAATCACAATATTACTTCCGACGGTATTGTCCTGACTTCTTTCTGAACAGCGACCGATGAGACGATGACTGTCGTATTGATGCCTCCGCGAAAATTGGAGAAGTTCGGTTTGAGCAAACAACCATGAATCGATCGTTCAATCTTCAACTACGTTGACACTCCCCGGCAAAATACGGATCCATCCCTTTTCTCCATCACCACCAATACACGTTGACTTGGATGCCGTTGCGAGTACCTGGGTCACACGGACAGAGCTGAAATGGAAAACAAACAGAAAAGCCAACGCACCACAAGCATACTCACAGCACAATCTCACACATCAATGACGACCTGCGCCTTCCAGTTAAAGGCATCCTCGTGACACATCCTCTTGCAACACAATCGCCACTTGCTAGAATGACTCTTGCAGAATGCAACGTGACCATAGCAGCACCTCACAATACTCTACGCTCATCCTCTTATCTACTCACTACCAACGATCACTGAAATCGCTTGTCACTCATTCTGCCTCAATTCTAGTAACGGTGACGTATGCGAGCCTCAGTCGTTTACACTCTTTCTCCCCGGCGTGTGGGACCACAGCTAACAATTATCTCCGTGTGCATGTCATTCTCAACAACAGCCCCCCCCGGCGTATACGACCCATCTGCTGTCCTTAACATCAATCAATTCATTCACGGATGTAGAAGACTCGAAACAACTTCAGAAGAAATCACGACGAAAATTTTAACAAAATTATTCAATAGCAACAAGATATGAAAACAACAAGTAAACACAATGAATCCAAAAACACCAATAGATATGACACCACAGATATATACAAACAGTACACACAAACTCGGGGATCATGTCTTGATGGAATTCCTTTGAAGAATCGCAGGACTTACACCAGTACGCCTACAACCCTTTACAGGTTGACGCTCTAGGTTGGAAAATCGTCGCAGAGTTCATTTACTGACTTCCTTCTATCAGCTATATCCTCAAATCTGAACGGTAACACGCTCATGTCATTGTATCGTAGAATATAGATGACTAACAAACGCACGACATATCTGATCAACCAAGCGTAGGCACAGAGTAATTTACACCGGAGATAATAACATTCAAATAGTAACTTGAAACTAGAAATTCCTTTATTCATGCAAGTCAATTTAACAATTACTCTCTCGTTTACACTTGGCTTATCCACACTAAACTGAGCAATAACTTACGTCTTTTCAAATGCACCAATACTATCAAAGTCATTGCACAAGGTACTTGAGTTGATGGGTGTCTTTCTCATTGTGGATGACAACACCAACGACGACTGATTGACACCAGTCGATGAAATTAGCGGTGGATCAGAAGCTGTTGTTGTTCGCCTTTCAGAAATTTCTCTAAATTCCCTAAACGCACCTCAATCGTACCTGTTCAGATAGTCGCTACATTCTCGAGATGACACTTAAAGTAATGTCGAAGCCTCATTTCTTGAAGAAATTCAACCTATGTGAAACTGCTAAAACGTCAACTATCATAACAGTAAATGTAACTGTAACTGTACTACATACACGAAAGGATTGCCGAATAAAGTACACAGTCGTTTTCGCTTTGACGGAGACTGTTTACCCTTAGTTTAAACGTTTTAACAGTTATCATCTCAAAATAGTTAAGTTATTTGTGCCTCCAGTGTTGCACAGCCAACGTGTACGGAAACTACTTTCTTCTAGGGTGGTTCCCTGAAAACTTTAATTCTGTCTCCAAATATTTACCACATTACGTCCTTATATGATTCATCATGTTCAAGTCTACTTCTGATTCATTAATGCACTGGAGTTAAGGTCAGGATAAGCATACTAGTTTACTGGCCATTGCAGACGTCACATTAATAAGGTAATATTACAACGTGCTAACTTACAATTGTCGTTATAACTAACTATACTGTCTTTTTGTCATGAAACCCAACTGCCACCTAACTTCTATCAACCATTGCTTGTAGCCAGACTTCATATTTGGTAGATAAATACGACGTAACATAGGGGTACAATATTTATAAGTGAGTGAAATAATGGACGGAATTCGACTTCCTGTAAAGGATTTTATTTGCATCTATTTAATGCTGAAAAATAATTCTTAATCTCAAATTAATCTCTTAATTGAATATTTAGAATAAAATGTCTAACCTGTATTAACAAATTTTCGTTTGTTTTCTTTTAATGATAATTACTATATACACTACACTACATTACAACTAGTGTCAAAATTACACTCACTTCACTTGACACCCGTCACACACAAATCACCTCCTCTTCTCACCCACCTAAGCCAGAATTCAAATATCACAAAGCTTACTTCTTCGCCATCTCATTCAGCCACATAGATAAACATATTCATCTTCCTCCATAAGCCAGACACTACTTTGCATACCACAGTGCAATTCACTCTCATCTGAAATGGAAAGTAAACACTGACACAGACAACATCCTAACCGGCCACACACTTCACCTACAAAACTAACTAGCCTACACTAATATGTATGACGTACCTCAGCATCCTCACCTCATGCAACACCCATCATTGAATACATACCTGTATGTATGTCCAAGGCGACGAACACCGGCGCTACTGTCAAAACCAAAACAACCTAAATTCACTAGTAAAACAAAAGAAGATACACAGAGAACAGCCCAAGTGCGTATGTAAACACATACGAAAACATACATATCTATAAATATGTACATCACAATGCACAACTCACTCAATCTACTCATCTCCATTAGATCCATTGATCTCGATCACCATTAATCACTGACAACGCCAACAACGTCCTGTCAACTAGAAAACAATTACCTCACAATACCACTTTGTCATCATCCACTCAAACAAACTCAATACACAATCACAATCTCACTCACTTACAACATCTCTCATTCCATCCACACCACAGAACTCCCTGGACACGAGAAGGAATCTGCAAACGAAATGTAAACAATTCACCTACAACACATTCACATTGTATTCACCGTCTCAAATTGACTCATTCTCACGACAATTGAACAAAATAGAATCTTCCCTGAACACCTCATCGTCGCCTACACCTACACCTGAAAACTAACAGAAGTCCATACGCACAGAGAAAGAAGAAAAATGCATCGACACAATTTTACATGACTGAAACACTAGTGTCGCCACGAAACGCACCTCAATCGTACCTCAATCGCACAGCAACACCAACCAACCATGTCACAAAATAATCACAACACTACACTACATTACAACTAGTGTCAAAATTACACTCACTTCACTTGACACCCGTCACACACAAATCACCTCCTCTTCTCACCCACCTAAGCCAGAATTCAAATATCACAAAGCTTACTTCTTCGCCATCTCATTCAGCCACATAGATAAATATATTCATCTTCCTCCATAAGCCAGACACTACTTTGCATACCACAGTGCAATTCACTCTCATCTGAAATGGAAAGTAAACACTGACACAGACAACATCCTAACCGGCCACACACTTCACCTACAAAACTAACTAGCCTACACTAATATGTATGACGTACCTCAGCATCCTCACCTCATGCAACACCCATCATTGAATACATACCTGTATGTATGTCCAAGGCGACGAACACCGGCGCTACTGTCAAAACCAAAACAACCTAAATTCACTAGTAAAACAAAAGAAGATACACAGAGAACAGCCCAAGTGCGTATGTAAACACATACGAAAACATACATATCTATAAATATGTACATCACAATGCACAACTCACTCAATCTACTCATCTCCATTAGATCCATTGATCTCGATCACCATTAATCACTGACAACGCCAACAACGTCCTGTCAACTAGAAAACAATTACCTCACAATACCACTTTGTCATCATCCACTCAAACAAACTCAATACACAATCACAATCTCACTCACTTACAACATCTCTCATTCCATCCACACCACAGAACTCCCTGGACACGAGAAGGAATCTGCAAACGAAATGTAAACAATTCACCTACAACACATTCACATTGTATTCACCGTCTCAAATTGACTCATTCTCACGACAATTGAACAAAATAGAATCTTCCCTGAACACCTCATCGTCGCCTACACCTACACCTGAAAACTAACAGAAGTCCATACGCACAGAGAAAGAAGAAAAATGCATCGACACAATTTTACATGACTGAAACACTAGTGTCGCCACGAAACGCACCTCAATCGTACCTCAATCACACAGCAACACCAACCAACCATGTCACAAAATAATCACAACACTACACTACATTACAACTAGTGTCAAAATTACACTCACTTCACTTGACACCCGTCACACACAAATCACCTCCTCTTCTCACCCACCTAAGCCAGAATTCAAATATCACAAAGCTTACTTCTTCGCCATCTCATTCAGCCACATAGATAAATATATTCATCTTCCTCCATAAGCCAGACACTACTTTGCATACCACAGTGCAATTCACTCTCATCTGAAATGGAAAGTAAACACTGACACAGACAACATCCTAACCGGCCACACACTTCACCTACAAAACTAACTAGCCTACACTAATATGTATGACGTACCTCAGCATCCTCACCTCATGCAACACCCATCATTGAATACATACCTGTATGTATGTCCAAGGCGACGAACACCGGCGCTACTGTCAAAACCAAAACAACCTAAATTCACTAGTAAAACAAAAGAAGATACACAGAGAACAGCCCAAGTGCGTATGTAAACACATACGAAAACATACATATCTATAAATATGTACATCACAATGCACAACTCACTCAATCTACTCATCTCCATTAGATCCATTGATCTCGATCACCATTAATCACTGACAACGCCAACAACGTCCTGTCAACTAGAAAACAATTACCTCACAATACCACTTTGTCATCATCCACTCAAACAAACTCAATACACAATCACAATCTCACTCACTTACAACATCTCTCATTCCATCCACACCACAGAACTCCCTGGACACGAGAAGGAATCTGCAAACGAAATGTAAACAATTCACCTACAACACATTCACATTGTATTCACCGTCTCAAATTGACTCATTCTCACGACAATTGAACAAAATAGAATCTTCCCTGAACACCTCATCGTCGCCTACACCTACACCTGAAAACTAACAGAAGTCCATACGCACAGAGAAAGAAGAAAAATGCATCGACACAATTTTACATGACTGAAACACTAGTGTCGCCACGAAACGCACCTCAATCGTACCTCAATCGCACAGCAACACCAACCAACCATGTCACAAAATAATCACAACACTACACTACATTACAACTAGTGTCAAAATTACACTCACTTCACTTGACACCCGTCACACACAAATCACCTCCTCTTCTCACCCACCTAAGCCAGAATTCAAATATCACAAAGCTTACTTCTTCGCCATCTCATTCAGCCACATAGATAAATATATTCATCTTCCTCCATAAGCCAGACACTACTTTGCATACCACAGTGCAATTCACTCTCATCTGAAATGGAAAGTAAACACTGACACAGACAACATCCTAACCGGCCACACACTTCACCTACAAAACTAACTAGCCTACACTAATATGTATGACGTACCTCAGCATCCTCACCTCATGCAACACCCATCATTGAATACATACCTGTATGTATGTCCAAGGCGACGAACACCGGCGCTACTGTCAAAACCAAAACAACCTAAATTCACTAGTAAAACAAAAGAAGATACACAGAGAACAGCCCAAGTGCGTATGTAAACACATACGAAAACATACATATCTATAAATATGTACATCACAATGCACAACTCACTCAATCTACTCATCTCCATTAGATCCATTGATCTCGATCACCATTAATCACTGACAACGCCAACAACGTCCTGTCAACTAGAAAACAATTACCTCACAATACCACTTTGTCATCATCCACTCAAACAAACTCAATACACAATCACAATCTCACTCACTTACAACATCTCTCATTCCATCCACACCACAGAACTCCCTGGACACGAGAAGGAATCTGCAAACGAAATGTAAACAATTCACCTACAACACATTCACATTGTATTCACCGTCTCAAATTGACTCATTCTCACGACAATTGAACAAAATAGAATCTTCCCTGAACACCTCATCGTCGCCTACACCTACACCTGAAAACTAACAGAAGTCCATACGCACAGAGAAAGAAGAAAAATGCATCGACACAATTTTACATGACTGAAACACTAGTGTCGCCACGAAACGCACCTCAATCGTACCTCAATCGCACAGCAACACCAACCAACCATGTCACAAAATAATCACAACACTACACTACATTACAACTAGTGTCAAAATTACACTCACTTCACTTGACACCCGTCACACACAAATCACCTCCTCTTCTCACCCACCTAAGCCAGAATTCAAATATCACAAAGCTTACTTCTTCGCCATCTCATTCAGCCACATAGATAAATATATTCATCTTCCTCCATAAGCCAGACACTACTTTGCATACCACAGTGCAATTCACTCTCATCTGAAATGGAAAGTAAACACTGACACAGACAACATCCTAACCGGCCACACACTTCACCTACAAAACTAACTAGCCTACACTAATATGTATGACGTACCTCAGCATCCTCACCTCATGCAACACCCATCATTGAATACATACCTGTATGTATGTCCAAGGCGACGAACACCGGCGCTACTGTCAAAACCAAAACAACCTAAATTCACTAGTAAAACAAAAGAAGATACACAGAGAACAGCCCAAGTGCGTATGTAAACACATACGAAAACATACATATCTATAAATATGTACATCACAATGCACAACTCACTCAATCTACTCATCTCCATTAGATCCATTGATCTCGATCACCATTAATCACTGACAACGCCAACAACGTCCTGTCAACTAGAAAACAATTACCTCACAATACCACTTTGTCATCATCCACTCAAACAAACTCAATACACAATCACAATCTCACTCACTTACAACATCTCTCATTCCATCCACACCACAGAACTCCCTGGACACGAGAAGGAATCTGCAAACGAAATGTAAACAATTCACCTACAACACATTCACATTGTATTCACCGTCTCAAATTGACTCATTCTCACGACAATTGAACAAAATAGAATCTTCCCTGAACACCTCATCGTCGCCTACACCTACACCTGAAAACTAACAGAAGTCCATACGCACAGAGAAAGAAGAAAAATGCATCGACACAATTTTACATGACTGAAACACTAGTGTCGCCACGAAACGCACCTCAATCGTACCTCAATCGCACAGCAACACCAACCAACCATGTCACAAAATAATCACAACACTACACTACATTACAACTAGTGTCAAAATTACACTCACTTCACTTGACACCCGTCACACACAAATCACCTCCTCTTCTCACCCACCTAAGCCAGAATTCAAATATCACAAAGCTTACTTCTTCGCCATCTCATTCAGCCACATAGATAAATATATTCATCTTCCTCCATAAGCCAGACACTACTTTGCATACCACAGTGCAATTCACTCTCATCTGAAATGGAAAGTAAACACTGACACAGACAACATCCTAACCGGCCACACACTTCACCTACAAAACTAACTAGCCTACACTAATATGTATGACGTACCTCAGCATCCTCACCTCATGCAACACCCATCATTGAATACATACCTGTATGTATGTCCAAGGCGACGAACACCGGCGCTACTGTCAAAACCAAAACAACCTAAATTCACTAGTAAAACAAAAGAAGATACACAGAGAACAGCCCAAGTGCGTATGTAAACACATACGAAAACATACATATCTATAAATATGTACATCACAATGCACAACTCACTCAATCTACTCATCTCCATTAGATCCATTGATCTCGATCACCATTAATCACTGACAACGCCAACAACGTCCTGTCAACTAGAAAACAATTACCTCACAATACCACTTTGTCATCATCCACTCAAACAAACTCAATACACAATCACAATCTCACTCACTTACAACATCTCTCATTCCATCCACACCACAGAACTCCCTGGACATGAGAAGGAATCTGCAAACGAAATGTAAACAATTCACCTACAACACATTCACATTGTATTCACCGTCTCAAATTGACTCATTCTCACGACAATTGAACAAAATAGAATCTTCCCTGAACACCTCATCGTCGCCTACACCTACACCTGAAAACTAACAGAAGTCCATACGCACAGAGAAAGAAGAAAAATGCATCGACACAATTTTACATGACTGAAACACTAGTGTCGCCACGAAACGCACCTCAATCGTACCTCAATCGCACAGCAACACCAACCAACCATGTCACAAAATAATCACAACACTACACTACATTACAACTAGTGTCAAAATTACACTCACTTCACTTGACACCCGTCACACACAAATCACCTCCTCTTCTCACCCACCTAAGCCAGAATTCAAATATCACAAAGCTTACTTCTTCGCCATCTCATTCAGCCACATAGATAAATATATTCATCTTCCTCCATAAGCCAGACACTACTTTGCATACCACAGTGCAATTCACTCTCATCTGAAATGGAAAGTAAACACTGACACAGACAACATCCTAACCGGCCACACACTTCACCTACAAAACTAACTAGCCTACACTAATATGTATGACGTACCTCAGCATCCTCACCTCATGCAACACCCATCATTGAATACATACCTGTATGTATGTCCAAGGCGACGAACACCGGCGCTACTGTCAAAACCAAAACAACCTAAATTCACTAGTAAAACAAAAGAAGATACACAGAGAACAGCCCAAGTGCGTATGTAAACACATACGAAAACATACATATCTATAAATATGTACATCACAATGCACAACTCACTCAATCTACTCATCTCCATTAGATCCATTGATCTCGATCACCATTAATCACTGACAACGCCAACAACGTCCTGTCAACTAGAAAACAATTACCTCACAATACCACTTTGTCATCATCCACTCAAACAAACTCAATACACAATCACAATCTCACTCACTTACAACATCTCTCATTCCATCCACACCACAGAACTCCCTGGACACGAGAAGGAATCTGCAAACGAAATGTAAACAATTCACCTACAACACATTCACATTGTATTCACCGTCTCAAATTGACTCATTCTCACGACAATTGAACAAAATAGAATCTTCCCTGAACACCTCATCGTCGCCTACACCTACACCTGAAAACTAACAGAAGTCCATACGCACAGAGAAAGAAGAAAAATGCATCGACACAATTTTACATGACTGAAACACTAGTGTCGCCACGAAACGCACCTCAATCGTACCTCAATCGCACAGCAACACCAACCAACCATGTCACAAAATAATCACAACACTACACTACATTACAACTAGTGTCAAAATTACACTCACTTCACTTGACACCCGTCACACACAAATCACCTCCTCTTCTCACCCACCTAAGCCAGAATTCAAATATCACAAAGCTTACTTCTTCGCCATCTCATTCAGCCACATAGATAAATATATTCATCTTCCTCCATAAGCCAGACACTACTTTGCATACCACAGTGCAATTCACTCTCATCTGAAATGGAAAGTAAACACTGACACAGACAACATCCTAACCGGCCACACACTTCACCTACAAAACTAACTAGCCTACACTAATATGTATGACGTACCTCAGCATCCTCACCTCATGCAACACCCATCATTGAATACATACCTGTATGTATGTCCAAGGCGACGAACACCGGCGCTACTGTCAAAACCAAAACAACCTAAATTCACTAGTAAAACAAAAGAAGATACACAGAGAACAGCCCAAGTGCGTATGTAAACACATACGAAAACATACATATCTATAAATATGTACATCACAATGCACAACTCACTCAATCTACTCATCTCCATTAGATCCATTGATCTCGATCACCATTAATCACTGACAACGCCAACAACGTCCTGTCAACTAGAAAACAATTACCTCACAATACCACTTTGTCATCATCCACTCAAACAAACTCAATACACAATCACAATCTCACTCACTTACAACATCTCTCATTCCATCCACACCACAGAACTCCCTGGACATGAGAAGGAATCTGCAAACGAAATGTAAACAATTCACCTACAACACATTCACATTGTATTCACCGTCTCAAATTGACTCATTCTCACGACAATTGAACAAAATAGAATCTTCCCTGAACACCTCATCGTCGCCTACACCTACACCTGAAAACTAACAGAAGTCCATACGCACAGAGAAAGAAGAAAAATGCATCGACACAATTTTACATGACTGAAACACTAGTGTCGCCACGAAACGCACCTCAATCGTACCTCAATCGCACAGCAACACCAACCAACCATGTCACAAAATAATCACAACACTACACTACATTACAACTAGTGTCAAAATTACACTCACTTCACTTGACACCCGTCACACACAAATCACCTCCTCTTCTCACCCACCTAAGCCAGAATTCAAATATCACAAAGCTTACTTCTTCGCCATCTCATTCAGCCACATAGATAAATATATTCATCTTCCTCCATAAGCCAGACACTACTTTGCATACCACAGTGCAATTCACTCTCATCTGAAATGGAAAGTAAACACTGACACAGACAACATCCTAACCGGCCACACACTTCACCTACAAAACTAACTAGCCTACACTAATATGTATGACGTACCTCAGCATCCTCACCTCATGCAACACCCATCATTGAATACATACCTGTATGTATGTCCAAGGCGACGAACACCGGCGCTACTGTCAAAACCAAAACAACCTAAATTCACTAGTAAAACAAAAGAAGATACACAGAGAACAGCCCAAGTGCGTATGTAAACACATACGAAAACATACATATCTATAAATATGTACATCACAATGCACAACTCACTCAATCTACTCATCTCCATTAGATCCATTGATCTCGATCACCATTAATCACTGACAACGCCAACAACGTCCTGTCAACTAGAAAACAATTACCTCACAATACCACTTTGTCATCATCCACTCAAACAAACTCAATACACAATCACAATCTCACTCACTTACAACATCTCTCATTCCATCCACACCACAGAACTCCCTGGACATGAGAAGGAATCTGCAAACGAAATGTAAACAATTCACCTACAACACATTCACATTGTATTCACCGTCTCAAATTGACTCATTCTCACGACAATTGAACAAAATAGAATCTTCCCTGAACACCTCATCGTCGCCTACACCTACACCTGAAAACTAACAGAAGTCCATACGCACAGAGAAAGAAGAAAAATGCATCGACACAATTTTACATGACTGAAACACTAGTGTCGCCACGAAACGCACCTCAATCGTACCTCAATCGCACAGCAACACCAACCAACCATGTCACAAAATAATCACAACACTACACTACATTACAACTAGTGTCAAAATTACACTCACTTCACTTGACACCCGTCACACACAAATCACCTCCTCTTCTCACCCACCTAAGCCAGAATTCAAATATCACAAAGCTTACTTCTTCGCCATCTCATTCAGCCACATAGATAAATATATTCATCTTCCTCCATAAGCCAGACACTACTTTGCATACCACAGTGCAATTCACTCTCATCTGAAATGGAAAGTAAACACTGACACAGACAACATCCTAACCGGCCACACACTTCACCTACAAAACTAACTAGCCTACACTAATATGTATGACGTACCTCAGCATCCTCACCTCATGCAACACCCATCATTGAATACATACCTGTATGTATGTCCAAGGCGACGAACACCGGCGCTACTGTCAAAACCAAAACAACCTAAATTCACTAGTAAAACAAAAGAAGATACACAGAGAACAGCCCAAGTGCGTATGTAAACACATACGAAAACATACATATCTATAAATATGTACATCACAATGCACAACTCACTCAATCTACTCATCTCCATTAGATCCATTGATCTCGATCACCATTAATCACTGACAACGCCAACAACGTCCTGTCAACTAGAAAACAATTACCTCACAATACCACTTTGTCATCATCCACTCAAACAAACTCAATACACAATCACAATCTCACTCACTTACAACATCTCTCATTCCATCCACACCACAGAACTCCCTGGACATGAGAAGGAATCTGCAAACGAAATGTAAACAATTCACCTACAACACATTCACATTGTATTCACCGTCTCAAATTGACTCATTCTCACGACAATTGAACAAAATAGAATCTTCCCTGAACACCTCATCGTCGCCTACACCTACACCTGAAAACTAACAGAAGTCCATACGCACAGAGAAAGAAGAAAAATGCATCGACACAATTTTACATGACTGAAACACTAGTGTCGCCACGAAACGCACCTCAATCGTACCTCAATCGCACAGCAACACCAACCAACCATGTCACAAAATAATCACAACACTACACTACATTACAACTAGTGTCAAAATTACACTCACTTCACTTGACACCCGTCACACACAAATCACCTCCTCTTCTCACCCACCTAAGCCAGAATTCAAATATCACAAAGCTTACTTCTTCGCCATCTCATTCAGCCACATAGATAAATATATTCATCTTCCTCCATAAGCCAGACACTACTTTGCATACCACAGTGCAATTCACTCTCATCTGAAATGGAAAGTAAACACTGACACAGACAACATCCTAACCGGCCACACACTTCACCTACAAAACTAACTAGCCTACACTAATATGTATGACGTACCTCAGCATCCTCACCTCATGCAACACCCATCATTGAATACATACCTGTATGTATGTCCAAGGCGACGAACACCGGCGCTACTGTCAAAACCAAAACAACCTAAATTCACTAGTAAAACAAAAGAAGATACACAGAGAACAGCCCAAGTGCGTATGTAAACACATACGAAAACATACATATCTATAAATATGTACATCACAATGCACAACTCACTCAATCTACTCATCTCCATTAGATCCATTGATCTCGATCACCATTAATCACTGACAACGCCAACAACGTCCTGTCAACTAGAAAACAATTACCTCACAATACCACTTTGTCATCATCCACTCAAACAAACTCAATACACAATCACAATCTCACTCACTTACAACATCTCTCATTCCATCCACACCACAGAACTCCCTGGACATGAGAAGGAATCTGCAAACGAAATGTAAACAATTCACCTACAACACATTCACATTGTATTCACCGTCTCAAATTGACTCATTCTCACGACAATTGAACAAAATAGAATCTTCCCTGAACACCTCATCGTCGCCTACACCTACACCTGAAAACTAACAGAAGTCCATACGCACAGAGAAAGAAGAAAAATGCATCGACACAATTTTACATGACTGAAACACTAGTGTCGCCACGAAACGCACCTCAATCGTACCTCAATCGCACAGCAACACCAACCAACCATGTCACAAAATAATCACAACACTACACTACATTACAACTAGTGTCAAAATTACACTCACTTCACTTGACACCCGTCACACACAAATCACCTCCTCTTCTCACCCACCTAAGCCAGAATTCAAATATCACAAAGCTTACTTCTTCGCCATCTCATTCAGCCACATAGATAAATATATTCATCTTCCTCCATAAGCCAGACACTACTTTGCATACCACAGTGCAATTCACTCTCATCTGAAATGGAAAGTAAACACTGACACAGACAACATCCTAACCGGCCACACACTTCACCTACAAAACTAACTAGCCTACACTAATATGTATGACGTACCTCAGCATCCTCACCTCATGCAACACCCATCATTGAATACATACCTGTATGTATGTCCAAGGCGACGAACACCGGCGCTACTGTCAAAACCAAAACAACCTAAATTCACTAGTAAAACAAAAGAAGATACACAGAGAACAGCCCAAGTGCGTATGTAAACACATACGAAAACATACATATCTATAAATATGTACATCACAATGCACAACTCACTCAATCTACTCATCTCCATTAGATCCATTGATCTCGATCACCATTAATCACTGACAACGCCAACAACGTCCTGTCAACTAGAAAACAATTACCTCACAATACCACTTTGTCATCATCCACTCAAACAAACTCAATACACAATCACAATCTCACTCACTTACAACATCTCTCATTCCATCCACACCACAGAACTCCCTGGACATGAGAAGGAATCTGCAAACGAAATGTAAACAATTCACCTACAACACATTCACATTGTATTCACCGTCTCAAATTGACTCATTCTCACGACAATTGAACAAAATAGAATCTTCCCTGAACACCTCATCGTCGCCTACACCTACACCTGAAAACTAACAGAAGTCCATACGCACAGAGAAAGAAGAAAAATGCATCGACACAATTTTACATGACTGAAACACTAGTGCCGCCACGAAACGCACCTCAATCGTACCTCAATCGCACAGCAACACCAACCAACCATGTCACAAAATAATCACAACACTACACTACATTACAACTAGTGTCAAAATTACACTCACTTCACTTGACACCCGTCACACACAAATCACCTCCTCTTCTCACCCACCTAAGCCAGAATTCAAATATCACAAAGCTTACTTCTTCGCCATCTCATTCAGCCACATAGATAAATATATTCATCTTCCTCCATAAGCCAGACACTACTTTGCATACCACAGTGCAATTCACTCTCATCTGAAATGGAAAGTAAACACTGACACAGACAACATCCTAAACGGCCACACACTTCACCTACAAAACTAACTAGCCTACACTAATATGTATGACGTACCTCAGCATCCTCACCTCATGCAACACCCATCATTGAATACATACCTGTATGTATGTCTAAGGCGACGAACACCGGCGCTACTGTCAAAACCAAAACAACCTAAATTCACTAGTAAAACAAAAGAAGATACACAGAGAACAGCCCAAGTGCGTATGTAAACACATACGAAAACATACATATCTATAAATATGTACATCACAATGCACAACTCACTCAATCTACTCATCTCCATTAGATCCATTGATCTCGATCACCATTAATCACTGACAACGCCAACAACGTCCTGTCAACTAGAAAACAATTACCTCACAATACCACTTTGTCATCATCCACTCAAACAAACTCAATACACAATCACAATCTCACTCACTTACAACATCTCTCATTCCATCCACACCACAGAACTCCCGACCGAAAGCTGCTACCTTGACGTGGTGGTCGGGCTTGAACACCGCAATGACCTAATCAAGCTATACTGGCTGAGACTTATGTCTCTTGAGGTTCTACCATGCCAGGCAGGTTGTTTGGATAGCGGTTAAACAAAAAGCAGCTACCTCATCCAATACCATGATCCAAACAAATTCACAAAATTTCATGCCGGATCGGCCGTGGCCCGGATTAACAACGACCGCGCTTCCTGCTGCCGTGTCACAGGGCGGGAGTGATAAGTATGCTACTGAGGCACACAAAACAACGAAGAACGAACAAAAACAGGCCGCGTGTGACCGGCCACAAGCAGTTGTCCCCTGGGCTCTGCGGTCACGCAACCAACTTCCACGGTGTGGGCAGCCGGGAAGTAACAATCGCCCTCACAATCCAAAACGCACACAAAACCTCTCTAATCCTCACTTATCTTTGTCTTCATCTTCATCTCTATTACCTTACCTTCCCCCAGTGATGCAACTCCTCTACTTGATGGCTCCTCACTCCCTCTTCACTCTGTGTCCACTAAAAACGACGAAAGCCAAAAAACCACCACGGATAGTCTCCTAAAGCCACGCCACCAATTTCATATAGGAGCATTTAATGTAAGGACACTTTGCCAAATAGGACAACAAGCATCACTAGCTAAGACCCTGGCATCTCGAGCCATTGATGTATGTTGTGTTTCAGAAACACGCATACAAGACCCAAGTGTGGTTATTCACCTAACCCCACCTGGCCAACAGGATGAATCTTCAAAATTCACCTTGAGGGTGTCAGGAGATGCCACAGCTAGTTCACGGGGATTAGCTGGCGTAGGGATAGCTCTGAGTACTAGGGCAGAAAAGACATTGCTTGACTGGATCCCAGTAGATAGCCGAATGTGTGCTGTCCGTCTGAACGGATCAGTAAGAAGGAGAAAGGACTGCACTACTCGCCGATGCCTTTTCGTAATCTCCGCCTACGCCCCCACTGACTGCAGTTCGGATGAAACGAAGGATGAGTTCTACCAAAAGCTGTCTAGTTTGGTGAGAAAGGCTAAACGCTCAGATATAGTCGTTCTAGCTGGTGACTTCAACGCTCAAGTAGGGAAATTGTGTCAATCTGAGAAGGATGTCGGTGGCACCTATGGAGTTCCGTGCCAGCGAACCGACAACGGTGACCGTCTCCTACAGTTCTGTTCAGATAATCATTTGTTTCTTGTAAGCACTAACTTTAAACACAAGGAGAGACACTGTTTAACCTGGCGACCCCCATCATCAAACCAACGCTGGACACAAATAGACCACATAGCAATAAGCTATCGTTGGCGTGGGTCGGTAGGAGATTGTCGCTCCTTCTGGAACACGTGTGTAGATACCGATCACGCACTGGTCCGGGCTCGTGTGTGCTTACGACTGAACGGACGTAGGAAACAGCTGGCGGTAAAACCATTACGCCCCCAGCTCGATCAGGAAACTAAATCCCTATTTGAGGAAGAACTAGCTAAACGCATATCTGAATCCGACAGCTGTGCTCACCCTGGAGAAGCCTGGAAGAATATTCAGTCAGCTATAGATACAGCTGTAAAAGCTGTGAATAAGACAAATCCAAAGGTGAGTAAAAACCACTGGATTTCGACTGCCTCATCCGAACTGATAGATGCTAGAAGACTTATTCCGGCGAGCTCCGAATTCAATGAGGAGCGAAAGCTGCACAAAAGGAAACTTACTAAAAGTCTCCGCAAGGACCGTGAACAGTGGTGGGTGACAAAGGCGAAAGAGATGGAAAAAGCATTGGCGATAGGCAACACTAGGCAACTCTTTAGACTCATCACAGAATCGGGCGGGAAAAGGCAATTCATAAGTGAGACTATTTCTGAGAAAAATGGCTCCTTAATTAGCTCTCAGGATAGACGCCTTGAACGCTGGAAAGAACACTTTGAGGAACAATTTAACTTGCCTACAGCCACACTGAACCTCCCCGCCATCCACCACGTACCCGAATGGGATATAGACACTGGTCCGCCGTCTGTAGGTGAGGTTACAAAAGCTATCAGTAATTTGAAACGAGGCAAAGCGGCAGGACCCGACGGAATTATTCCGGAGGTGTTTAAATATGGGGGTGACATACTAGTTTGTAGATTAACTGAGGTACTAGGCAAAGTCTGGGAATCAGAGACAGTACCATCAGACTGGGGTAAGTCACTTATTATACCGATATTCAAGAAGGGAAACAAGTCCTCGTGTGATAATCATAGGGGGATCAGCCTAACGAACATAGTCTCTAAAATCCTAGGCTCAGTAATCATGCATAGACTAAGCAGAACTCGGGAGGAACAGACAAGGGAAAATCAAGCAGGCTTTAGACCAGGTAGAGGGTGCATAGATCATATCTTCACTCTTCGACAGATTCTAGAACATAGACACACTTTTCGGCGTCCAACAATTGTCATATTTCTTGACTTGAAGGCGGCCTTCGACTCCGTGGACCGAAAGGTACTATGGCAATGTCTGACTGTGAAGGGAGTGCCAAGAAAGTACATTGCACTAATCAAGGCACTCTATTCAAACTCACGTAGTCGTGTAAGGGCTTATGGGGAATTGTCATCTGAATTAGTAACAACCAGTGGTGTCCGACAGGGATGTCCACTTTCCCCATTTCTGTTTAACTTCATCATAGATATGCTAATGGAAGTATCCTTAACTGAACGTAGTGACTTAGGAATCGACTTGTTACCAGGGAATAATCTAATGGACTTAGAATATGCAGATGACATAGTCCTGTTAGGGGAGGATGCTGACAAAATGCAGAGTCTTCTGAACACCTTGAGCAGCAATCTTCGTATGTTTGGCATGCGATTCGCCCCTGCAAAATGTAAGATGCTGCTACAGGACTGGACGACGTCAACCCCTAACTTAGTGATAGGGAGTGAAGTGATAGAACATGTTGACCACTTCACCTACTTGGGAAGTTGTATTAGCACCAACGGACTGATTGGCGATGAAATCTCAGCACGGATCCGAAAAGCTCGAGCTGCTTTCGCTGACTTACACCATCTCTGGCGTAGGCGTGACATCCGGTTATCAACCAAGGGACGTGTGTACTGCTCATCAGTTCGCTCCGTCCTTCTCTATGGCTCTGAAACATGGCCAATACGCGTTGAAGACATGAAAAGGTTGACTGCTTTCGATCATAGATGTCTGCGATCTCTGTCTCACGTTAGGTGGTTTCACAAGGTAAGTAATGTTGACGTTAGGCGTAGAGTGTTGGGCAAAGAGGGAAAATCAATCGACGAGGTTATAAAGTTACATAGACTAAGATGGCTAGGTCACGTGGTGCGCATGCCTAACCACCGCCTCCCCCGACGGGCATTGTTAGCTGATATAGGTTCAGGTTGGAAAAGAGCCAGTGGTGGCCAAACAAAAACATGGCATCAATCCATGAAATCCTTGACAGTTAAACTGAGTCAGGTAGGGAGATGCAGACTCCCGGGTTGGGGCCCTCGGGACTCTAGGAATCAATGGCTGGAGACAATAGGTGACATGGCTCAAAATCGTTGTCAATGGCGCAGATGTATTCAATCTCTGTAATCTTTCATATTCCTTTCTACCATTACCCATTCTGTTTCACTCCTATATTTGTCAAACTCTATTAATTCTCTCCACTCATCTTCTTGTCTACCTCTGTGTGCTATTTGGAACGTGGCAACTCGAACTGCTGCACTTCGGTGCCAAGTTCTATGTTGAATCCAGACAGACAGACAGACAGAACTCCCTGGACATGAGAAGGAATCTGCAAACGAAATGTAAACAATTCACCTACAACACATTCACATTGTATTCACCGTCTCAAATTGACTCATTCTCACGACAATTGAACAAAATAGAATCTTCCCTGAACACCTCATCGTCGCCTACACCTACACCTGAAAACTAACAGAAGTCCATACGCACAGAGAAAGAAGAAAAATGCATCGACACAATTTTACATGACTGAAACACTAGTGCCGCCACGAAACGCACCTCAATCGTACCTCAATCGCACAGCAACACCAACCAACCATGTCACAAAATAATCACAACACTACACTACATTACAACTAGTGTCAAAATTACACTCACTTCACTTGACACCCGTCACACACAAATCACCTCCTCTTCTCACCCACCTAAGCCAGAATTCAAATATCACAAAGCTTACTTCTTCGCCATCTCATTCAGCCACATAGATAAATATATTCATCTTCCTCCATAAGCCAGACACTACTTTGCATACCACAGTGCAATTCACTCTCATCTGAAATGGAAAGTAAACACTGACACAGACAACATCCTAAACGGCCACACACTTCACCTACAAAACTAACTAGCCTACACTAATATGTATGACGTACCTCAGCATCCTCACCTCATGCAACACCCATCATTGAATACATACCTGTATGTATGTCTAAGGCGACGAACACCGGCGCTACTGTCAAAACCAAAACAACCTAAATTCACTAGTAAAACAAAAGAAGATACACAGAGAACAGCCCAAGTGCGTATGTAAACACATACGAAAACATACATATCTATAAATATGTACATCACAATGCACAACTCACTCAATCTACTCATCTCCATTAGATCCATTGATCTCGATCACCATTAATCACTGACAACGCCAACAACGTCCTGTCAACTAGAAAACAATTACCTCACAATACCACTTTGTCATCATCCACTCAAACAAACTCAATACACAATCACAATCTCACTCACTTACAACATCTCTCATTCCAATCCACACCACAGAACTCCCGACCGAAAGCTGCTACCTTGACGTGGTGGTCGGGCTTGAACACCGCAATGACCTAATCAAGCTATACTGGCTGAGACTTATGTCTCTTGAGGTTCTACCATGCCAGGCAGGTTGTTTGGATAGCGGTTAAACAAAAAGCAGCTACCTCATCCAATACCATGATCCAAACAAATTCACAAAATTTCATGCCGGATCGGCCGTGGCCCGGATTAACAACGACCGCGCTTCCTGCTGCCGTGTCACAGGGCGGGAGTGATAAGTATGCTACTGAGGCACACAAAACAACGAAGAACGAACAAAAACAGGCCGCGTGTGACCGGCCACAAGCAGTTGTCCCCTGGGCTCTGCGGTCACGCAACCAACTTCCACGGTGTGGGCAGCCGGGAAGTAACAATCGCCCTCACAATCCAAAACGCACACAAAACCTCTCTAATCCTCACTTATCTTTGTCTTCATCTTCATCTCTATTACCTTACCTTCCCCCAGTGATGCAACTCCTCTACTTGATGGCTCCTCACTCCCTCTTCACTCTGTGTCCACTAAAAACGACGAAAGCCAAAAAACCACCACGGATAGTCTCCTAAAGCCACGCCACCAATTTCATATAGGAGCATTTAATGTAAGGACACTTTGCCAAATAGGACAACAAGCATCACTAGCTAAGACCCTGGCATCTCGAGCCATTGATGTATGTTGTGTTTCAGAAACACGCATACAAGACCCAAGTGTGGTTATTCACCTAACCCCACCTGGCCAACAGGATGAATCTTCAAAATTCACCTTGAGGGTGTCAGGAGATGCCACAGCTAGTTCACGGGGATTAGCTGGCGTAGGGATAGCTCTGAGTACTAGGGCAGAAAAGACATTGCTTGACTGGATCCCAGTAGATAGCCGAATGTGTGCTGTCCGTCTGAACGGATCAGTAAGAAGGAGAAAGGACTGCACTACTCGCCGATGCCTTTTCGTAATCTCCGCCTACGCCCCCACTGACTGCAGTTCGGATGAAACGAAGGATGAGTTCTACCAAAAGCTGTCTAGTTTGGTGAGAAAGGCTAAACGCTCAGATATAGTCGTTCTAGCTGGTGACTTCAACGCTCAAGTAGGGAAATTGTGTCAATCTGAGAAGGATGTCGGTGGCACCTATGGAGTTCCGTGCCAGCGAACCGACAACGGTGACCGTCTCCTACAGTTCTGTTCAGATAATCATTTGTTTCTTGTAAGCACTAACTTTAAACACAAGGAGAGACACTGTTTAACCTGGCGACCCCCATCATCAAACCAACGCTGGACACAAATAGACCACATAGCAATAAGCTATCGTTGGCGTGGGTCGGTAGGAGATTGTCGCTCCTTCTGGAACACGTGTGTAGATACCGATCACGCACTGGTCCGGGCTCGTGTGTGCTTACGACTGAACGGACGTAGGAAACAGCTGGCGGTAAAACCATTACGCCCCCAGCTCGATCAGGAAACTAAATCCCTATTTGAGGAAGAACTAGCTAAACGCATATCTGAATCCGACAGCTGTGCTCACCCTGGAGAAGCCTGGAAGAATATTCAGTCAGCTATAGATACAGCTGTAAAAGCTGTGAATAAGACAAATCCAAAGGTGAGTAAAAACCACTGGATTTCGACTGCCTCATCCGAACTGATAGATGCTAGAAGACTTATTCCGGCGAGCTCCGAATTCAATGAGGAGCGAAAGCTGCACAAAAGGAAACTTACTAAAAGTCTCCGCAAGGACCGTGAACAGTGGTGGGTGACAAAGGCGAAAGAGATGGAAAAAGCATTGGCGATAGGCAACACTAGGCAACTCTTTAGACTCATCACAGAATCGGGCGGGAAAAGGCAATTCATAAGTGAGACTATTTCTGAGAAAAATGGCTCCTTAATTAGCTCTCAGGATAGACGCCTTGAACGCTGGAAAGAACACTTTGAGGAACAATTTAACTTGCCTACAGCCACACTGAACCTCCCCGCCATCCACCACGTACCCGAATGGGATATAGACACTGGTCCGCCGTCTGTAGGTGAGGTTACAAAAGCTATCAGTAATTTGAAACGAGGCAAAGCGGCAGGACCCGACGGAATTATTCCGGAGGTGTTTAAATATGGGGGTGACATACTAGTTTGTAGATTAACTGAGGTACTAGGCAAAGTCTGGGAATCAGAGACAGTACCATCAGACTGGGGTAAGTCACTCATTATACCGATATTCAAGAAGGGAAACAAGTCCTCGTGTGATAATCATAGGGGGATCAGCCTAACGAACATAGTCTCTAAAATCCTAGGCTCAGTAATCATGCATAGACTAAGCAGAACTCGGGAGGAACAGACAAGGGAAAATCAAGCAGGCTTTAGACCAGGTAGAGGGTGCATAGATCATATCTTCACTCTTCGACAGATTCTAGAACATAGACACACTTTTCGGCGTCCAACAATTGTCATATTTCTTGACTTGAAGGCGGCCTTCGACTCCGTGGACCGAAAAGTACTATGGCAATGTCTGACTGTGAAGGGAGTGCCAAGAAAGTACATTGCACTAATCAAGGCACTCTATTCAAACTCACGTAGTCGTGTAAGGGCTTATGGGGAATTGTCATCTGAATTAGTAACAACCAGTGGTGTCCGACAGGGATGTCCACTTTCCCCATTTCTGTTTAACTTCATCATAGATATGCTAATGGAAGTATCCTTAACTGAACGTAGTGACTTAGGAATCGACTTGTTACCAGGGAATAATCTAATGGACTTAGAATATGCAGATGACATAGTCCTGTTAGGGGAGGATGCTGACAAAATGCAGAGTCTTCTGAACACCTTGAGCAGCAATCTTCGTATGTTTGGCATGCGATTCGCCCCTGCAAAATGTAAGATGCTGCTACAGGACTGGACGACGTCAACCCCTAACTTAGTGATAGGGAGTGAAGTGATAGAACATGTTGACCACTTCACCTACTTGGGAAGTTGTATTAGCACCAACGGACTGATTGGCGATGAAATCTCAGCACGGATCCGAAAAGCTCGAGCTGCTTTCGCTGACCTACACCATCTCTGGCGTAGGCGTGACATCCGGTTATCAACCAAGGGACGTGTGTACTGCTCATCAGTTCGCTCCGTCCTTCTCTATGGCTCTGAAACATGGCCAATACGCGTTGAAGACATGAAAAGGTTGAGTGCTTTCGATCATAGATGTCTGCGATCTCTGTCTCACGTTAGGTGGTTTCACAAGGTAAGTAATGTTGACGTTAGGCGTAGAGTGTTGGGCAAAGAGGGAAAATCAATCGACGAGGTTATAAAGTTACATAGACTAAGATGGCTAGGTCACGTGCTGCGCATGCCTAACCACCGCCTCCCCCGACGGGCATTGTTAGCTGATATAGGTTCAGGTTGGAAAAGAGCCAGTGGTGGCCAAACAAAAACATGGCATCAATCCATGAAATCCTTGACAGTTAAACTGAGTCAGGTAGGGAGATGCAGACTCCCGGGTTGGGGCCCTCGGGACTCTAGGAATCAATGGCTGGAGACAATAGGTGACATGGCTCAAAATCGTTGTCAATGGCGCAGATGTATTCAATCTCTGTAATCTTTCATATTCCTTTCTACCATTACCCATTCTGTTTCACTCCTATATTTGTCAAACTCTATTAATTCTCTCCACTCATCTTCTTGTCTACCTCTGTGTGCTATTTGGAACGTGGCAACTCGAACTGCTGCACTTCGGTGCCAAGTTCTATGTTGAATCCAGACAGACAGACAGACAGAACTCCCTGGACATGAGAAGGAATCTGCAAACGAAATGTAAACAATTCACCTACAACACATTCACATTGTATTCACCGTCTCAAATTGACTCATTCTCACGACAATTGAACAAAATAGAATCTTCCCTGAACACCTCATCGTCGCCTACACCTACACCTGAAAACTAACAGAAGTCCATACGCACAGAGAAAGAAGAAAAATGCATCGACACAATTTTACATGACTGAAACACTAGTGTCGCCACGAAACGCACCTCAATCGTACCTCAATCGCACAGCAACACCAACCAACCATGTCACAAAATAATCACAACACTACACTACATTACAACTAGTGTCAAAATTACACTCACTTCACTTGACACCCGTCACACACAAATCACCTCCTCTTCTCACCCACCTAAGCCAGAATTCAAATATCACAAAGCTTACTTCTTCGCCATCTCATTCAGCCACATAGATAAATATATTCATCTTCCTCCATAAGCCAGACACTACTTTGCATACCACAGTGCAATTCACTCTCATCTGAAATGGAAAGTAAACACTGACACAGACAACATCCTAAACGGCCACACACTTCACCTACAAAACTAACTAGCCTACACTAATATGTATGACGTACCTCAGCATCCTCACCTCATGCAACACCCATCATTGAATACATACCTGTATGTATGTCCAAGGCGACGAACACCGGCGCTACTGTCAAAACCAAAACAACCTAAATTCACTAGTAAAACAAAAGAAGATACACAGAGAACAGCCCAAGTGCGTATGTAAACACATACGAAAACATACATATCTATAAATATGTACATCACAATGCACAACTCACTCAATCTACTCATCTCCATTAGATCCATTGATCTCGATCACCATTAATCACTGACAACGCCAACAACGTCCTGTCAACTAGAAAACAATTACCTCACAATACCACTTTGTCATCATCCACTCAAACAAACTCAATACACAATCACAATCTCACTCACTTACAACATCTCTCATTCCAATCCACACCACAGAACTCCCGACCGAAAGCTGCTACCTTGACGTGGTGGTCGGGCTTGAACACCGCAATGACCTAATCAAGCTATACTGGCTGAGACTTATGTCTCTTGAGGTTCTACCATGCCAGGCAGGTTGTTTGGATAGCGGTTAAACAAAAAGCAGCTACCTCATCCAATACCATGATCCAAACAAATTCACAAAATTTCATGCCGGATCGGCCGTGGCCCGGATTAACAACGACCGCGCTTCCTGCTGCCGTGTCACAGGGCGGGAGTGATAAGTATGCTACTGAGGCACACAAAACAACGAAGAACGAACAAAAACAGGCCGCGTGTGACCGGCCACAAGCAGTTGTCCCCTGGGCTCTGCGGTCACGCAACCAACTTCCACGGTGTGGGCAGCCGGGAAGTAACAATCGCCCTCACAATCCAAAACGCACACAAAACCTCTCTAATCCTCACTTATCTTTGTCTTCATCTTCATCTCTATTACCTTACCTTCCCCCAGTGATGCAACTCCTCTACTTGATGGCTCCTCACTCCCTCTTCACTCTGTGTCCACTAAAAACGACGAAAGCCAAAAAACCACCACGGATAGTCTCCTAAAGCCACGCCACCAATTTCATATAGGAGCATTTAATGTAAGGACACTTTGCCAAATAGGACAACAAGCATCACTAGCTAAGACCCTGGCATCTCGAGCCATTGATGTATGTTGTGTTTCAGAAACACGCATACAAGACCCAAGTGTGGTTATTCACCTAACCCCACCTGGCCAACAGGATGAATCTTCAAAATTCACCTTGAGGGTGTCAGGAGATGCCACAGCTAGTTCACGGGGATTAGCTGGCGTAGGGATAGCTCTGAGTACTAGGGCAGAAAAGACATTGCTTGACTGGATCCCAGTAGATAGCCGAATGTGTGCTGTCCGTCTGAACGGATCAGTAAGAAGGAGAAAGGACTGCACTACTCGCCGATGCCTTTTCGTAATCTCCGCCTACGCCCCCACTGACTGCAGTTCGGATGAAACGAAGGATGAGTTCTACCAAAAGCTGTCTAGTTTGGTGAGAAAGGCTAAACGCTCAGATATAGTCGTTCTAGCTGGTGACTTCAACGCTCAAGTAGGGAAATTGTGTCAATCTGAGAAGGATGTCGGTGGCACCTATGGAGTTCCGTGCCAGCGAACCGACAACGGTGACCGTCTCCTACAGTTCTGTTCAGATAATCATTTGTTTCTTGTAAGCACTAACTTTAAACACAAGGAGAGACACTGTTTAACCTGGCGACCCCCATCATCAAACCAACGCTGGACACAAATAGACCACATAGCAATAAGCTATCGTTGGCGTGGGTCGGTAGGAGATTGTCGCTCCTTCTGGAACACGTGTGTAGATACCGATCACGCACTGGTCCGGGCTCGTGTGTGCTTACGACTGAACGGACGTAGGAAACAGCTGGCGGTAAAACCATTACGCCCCCAGCTCGATCAGGAAACTAAATCCCTATTTGAGGAAGAACTAGCTAAACGCATATCTGAATCGACAGCTGTGCTCACCCTGGAGAAGCCTGGAAGAATATTCAGTCAGCTATAGATACAGCTGTAAAAGCTGTGAATAAGACAAATCCAAAGGTGAGTAAAAACCACTGGATTTCGACTGCCTCATCCGAACTGATAGATGCTAGAAGACTTATTCCGGCGAGCTCCGAATTCAATGAGGAGCGAAAGCTGCACAAAAGGAAACTTACTAAAAGTCTCCGCAAGGACCGTGAACAGTGGTGGGTGACAAAGGCGAAAGAGATGGAAAAAGCATTGGCGATAGGCAACACTAGGCAACTCTTTAGACTCATCACAGAATCGGGCGGGAAAAGGCAATTCATAAGTGAGACTATTTCTGAGAAAAATGGCTCCTTAATTAGCTCTCAGGATAGACGCCTTGAACGCTGGAAAGAACACTTTGAGGAACAATTTAACTTGCCTACAGCCACACTGAACCTCCCCGCCATCCACCACGTACCCGAATGGGATATAGACACTGGTCCGCCGTCTGTAGGTGAGGTTACAAAAGCTATCAGTAATTTGAAACGAGGCAAAGCGGCAGGACCCGACGGAATTATTCCGGAGGTGTTTAAATATGGGGGTGACATACTAGTTTGTAGATTAACTGAGGTACTAGGCAAAGTCTGGGAATCAGAGACAGTACCATCAGACTGGGGTAAGTCACTCATTATACCGATATTCAAGAAGGGAAACAAGTCCTCGTGTGATAATCATAGGGGGATCAGCCTAACGAACATAGTCTCTAAAATCCTAGGCTCAGTAATCATGCATAGACTAAGCAGAACTCGGGAGGAACAGACAAGGGAAAATCAAGCAGGCTTTAGACCAGGTAGAGGGTGCATAGATCATATCTTCACTCTTCGACAGATTCTAGAACATAGACACACTTTTCGGCGTCCAACAATTGTCATATTTCTTGACTTGAAGGCGGCCTTCGACTCCGTGGACCGAAAAGTACTATGGCAATGTCTGACTGTGAAGGGAGTGCCAAGAAAGTACATTGCACTAATCAAGGCACTCTATTCAAACTCACGTAGTCGTGTAAGGGCTTATGGGGAATTGTCATCTGAATTAGTAACAACCAGTGGTGTCCGACAGGGATGTCCACTTTCCCCATTTCTGTTTAACTTCATCATAGATATGCTAATGGAAGTATCCTTAACTGAACGTAGTGACTTAGGAATCGACTTGTTACCAGGGAATAATCTAATGGACTTAGAATATGCAGATGACATAGTCCTGTTAGGGGAGGATGCTGACAAAATGCAGAGTCTTCTGAACACCTTGAGCAGCAATCTTCGTATGTTTGGCATGCGATTCGCCCCTGCAAAATGTAAGATGCTGCTACAGGACTGGACGACGTCAACCCCTAACTTAGTGATAGGGAGTGAAGTGATAGAACATGTTGACCACTTCACCTACTTGGGAAGTTGTATTAGCACCAACGGACTGATTGGCGATGAAATCTCAGCACGGATCCGAAAAGCTCGAGCTGCTTTCGCTGACTTACACCATCTCTGGCGTAGGCGTGACATCCGGTTATCAACCAAGGGACGTGTGTACTGCTCATCAGTTCGCTCCGTCCTTCTCTATGGCTCTGAAACATGGCCAATACGCGTTGAAGACATGAAAAGGTTGACTGCTTTCGATCATAGATGTCTGCGATCTCTGTCTCACGTTAGGTGGTTTCACAAGGTAAGTAATGTTGACGTTAGGCGTAGAGTGTTGGGCAAAGAGGGAAAATCAATCGACGAGGTTATAAAGTTACATAGACTAAGATGGCTAGGTCACGTGCTGCGCATGCCTAACCACCGCCTCCCCCGACGGGCATTGTTAGCTGATATAGGTTCAGGTTGGAAAAGAGCCAGTGGTGGCCAAACAAAAACATGGCATCAATCCATGAAATCCTTGACAGTTAAACTGAGTCAGGTAGGGAGATGCAGACTCCCGGGTTGGGGCCCTCGGGACTCTAGGAATCAATGGCTGGAGACAATAGGTGACATGGCTCAAAATCGTTGTCAATGGCGCAGATGTATTCAATCTCTGTAATCTTTCATATTCCTTTCTACCATTACCCATTCTGTTTCACTCTTATATTTGTCAAACTCTATTAATTCTCTTCACTCATCTTCTTGTCTACCTCTGTGTGCTATTTGGAACGTGGCAACTCGAACTGCTGCACTTCGGTGCCAAGTTCTATGTTGAATCCAGACAGACAGACAGACAGAACTCCCTGGACATGAGAAGGAATCTGCAAACGAAATGTAAACAATTCACCTACAACACATTCACATTGTATTCACCGTCTCAAATTGACTCATTCTCACGACAATTGAACAAAATAGAATCTTCCCTGAACACCTCATCGTCGCCTACACCTACACCTGAAAACTAACAGAAGTCCATACGCACAGAGAAAGAAGAAAAATGCATCGACACAATTTTACATGACTGAAACACTAGTGTCGCCACGAAACGCACCTCAATCGTACCTCAATCGCACAGCAACACCAACCAACCATGTCACAAAATAATCACAACACTACACTACATTACAACTAGTGTCAAAATTACACTCACTTCACTTGACACCCGTCACACACAAATCACCTCCTCTTCTCACCCACCTAAGCCAGAATTCAAATATCACAAAGCTTACTTCTTCGCCATCTCATTCAGCCACATAGATAAATATATTCATCTTCCTCCATAAGCCAGACACTACTTTGCATACCACAGTGCAATTCACTCTCATCTGAAATGGAAAGTAAACACTGACACAGACAACATCCTAACCGGCCACACACTTCACCTACAAAACTAACTAGCCTACACTAATATGTATGACGTACCTCAGCATCCTCACCTCATGCAACACCCATCATTGAATACATACCTGTATGTATGTCCAAGGCGACGAACACCGGCGCTACTGTCAAAACCAAAACAACCTAAATTCACTAGTAAAACAAAAGAAGATACACAGAGAACAGCCCAAGTGCGTATGTAAACACATACGAAAACATACATATCTATAAATATGTACATCACAATGCACAACTCACTCAATCTACTCATCTCCATTAGATCCATTGATCTCGATCACCATTAATCACTGACAACGCCAACAACGTCCTGTCAACTAGAAAACAATTACCTCACAATACCACTTTGTCATCATCCACTCAAACAAACTCAATACACAATCACAATCTCACTCACTTACAACATCTCTCATTCCATCCACACCACAGAACTCCCTGGACACGAGAAGGAATCTGCAAACGAAATGTAAACAATTCACCTACAACACATTCACATTGTATTCACCGTCTCAAATTGACTCATTCTCACGACAATTGAACAAAATAGAATCTTCCCTGAACACCTCATCGTCGCCTACACCTACACCTGAAAACTAACAGAAGTCCATACGCACAGAGAAAGAAGAAAAATGCATCGACACAATTTTACATGACTGAAACACTAGTGTCGCCACGAAACGCACCTCAATCGTACCTCAATCGCACAGCAACACCAACCAACCATGTCACAAAATAATCACAACACTACACTACATTACAACTAGTGTCAAAATTACACTCACTTCACTTGACACCCGTCACACACAAATCACCTCCTCTTCTCACCCACCTAAGCCAGAATTCAAATATCACAAAGCTTACTTCTTCGCCATCTCATTCAGCCACATAGATAAACATATTCATCTTCCTCCATAAGCCAGACACTACTTTGCATACCACAGTGCAATTCACTCTCATCTGAAATGGAAAGTAAACACTGACACAGACAACATCCTAACCGGCCACACACTTCACCTACAAAACTAACTAGCCTACACTAATATGTATGACGTACCTCAGCATCCTCACCTCATGCAACACCCATCATTGAATACATACCTGTATGTATGTCCAAGGCGACGAACACCGGCGCTACTGTCAAAACCAAAACAACCTAAATTCACTAGTAAAACAAAAGAAGATACACAGAGAACAGCCCAAGTGCGTATGTAAACACATACGAAAACATACATATCTATAAATATGTACATCACAATGCACAACTCACTCAATCTACTCATCTCCATTAGATCCATTGATCTCGATCACCATTAATCACTGACAACGCCAACAACGTCCTGTCAACTAGAAAACAATTACCTCACAATACCACTTTGTCATCATCCACTCAAACAAACTCAATACACAATCACAATCTCACTCACTTACAACATCTCTCATTCCATCCACACCACAGAACTCCCTGGACACGAGAAGGAATCTGCAAACGAAATGTAAACAATTCACCTACAACACATTCACATTGTATTCACCGTCTCAAATTGACTCATTCTCACGACAATTGAACAAAATAGAATCTTCCCTGAACACCTCATCGTCGCCTACACCTACACCTGAAAACTAACAGAAGTCCATACGCACAGAGAAAGAAGAAAAATGCATCGACACAATTTTACATGACTGAAACGCTAGTGTCGCCACGAAACGCACCTCAATCGTACCTCAATCGCACAGCAACACCAACCA
>CALYDD020000433.1:0-147070 GCA_944472135.2 Trichobilharzia regenti | reverse complement strand
TTGTCCTAAGACACCTGTTTGTGAAATCCAAGCACAGCATATTGGTCAAGTGACCAAAAGAATAGGGTTCTAATTGCATTGAATCCGGTTTAGGTCTGCTTAGTTTCTTGTAGTTTTGTCCATCAAGAACTTCGATATCAATAGGTGAAGCTCGCTGATTGCATCAGATCACTTCCACTAGTTTACACTTACACTGTCTAGAATTGTAGTCACTTTGTGGTAAACCTAATGTGTGTATATGATTATTCCATGAATACCATATTAGCCTTAGCAGCAGGAACGGAGTTGCTAATATGTGTCTTTGCGTCCCCAAGATAACCCCATAAGACTTTCTCAAGTGTGAGTATGAGCCTCAGTTCAGTGTTGTGGTGTGCCTGATATTGATTCCAGTGAACCACATGTCGACTAATCATAGAAGATACAATTATCCCCATAGAGTGGAGCGAATTTTTCAGTGTTTACCATTTTTAAGTGAAGTAAACCTGTCTGTTCACTGTTCGACATGATCAGTCATTTTTCCCCTGAGGTGAGATACATATTATCATTCAAGGGTAGATGGAGGACTTTTGAGGCGTCAAGGAAGTCTCGTTCTCTGTTTCCCCATGATTCAGTCCACACTGAATGGTTTTGGATTTCATGGATATGGATTTTTAATTAGCCTGACAGGAAATACATTTTGTCCAAGGTTCGCTTAGTCTCTATGGCTTACATTACAAGTTTTCGAAACATTGTTAGTCGTAGGTTGTAGAAATCACATATAACACAACTAGAGCATAGAGTGTACGTGGATGGGGAGTGGTATTTGTTTAAATGACACTAAGTTTCTGTATGATACTATTAAGAGTTAATCTGTCGTCTCATTGCTTTTTATATTTACAGACAAAAATATTTGCGTATTTTTTCGCTGTCATCTTGTTTCGAGTATTCGTTGATAAAATTTCCTGGCCGTAAATTAAAAGAATAGTGCGTGATGCATGGACGTACACCATCCAATCTAGACATACGTTTCTTTTTAGGCAAGATTTATCCTAGAGCTTCTGTAAGTGTGCCTCTCTCCGTCGCATATTTTCTTTAATATGATCACTACGTATTCTGTAAACTAACGAAGTTTATGTTGAAGTTTAAAAATAAAATGTGGAAGGTTCATCAGGGAAGTAATCAGTTGGTGTTCTAAGTGTGTAAACATTATCCACCCACTTCTCTGCGAGAAGACTGATTTAATAATTTCTTACGATGCTCAAATGAGATAACTGTTGAACACTGACAATAACTTTACTTAGTACAATGCAGCTGAGTGAAGTATAGGACAGTATTTTGAGAAGTTACTCCTTGGACAACATCTACACGGAGAACAGTCGTCACCAATGACATGCTAAATTTGAAAAGATAAATAACGTTGAAATGAGTAGGCAAATAATTAAGAAGATGAAACAACAACGAACGAAGCGTAAAAGTATTCCCCATAAAATGTACACAGAAGAAAGTCGGAACAAAGTTGAAGCTGATTGGCTAGACACTCAGGTTCTAGCCGATGCGTGAGAGAGTCGACTTGCGTTCTTCGCACTTCAGCCTGGACAACCAGGTAGTTTCACCAGCCGTCTCACGGTAAGTGTGACTATTAGCCGGATACATGGAAAATCTGTTCCGGGTAACTGAGCTTGAACAAACAACACAGAGCAAAGTATGTGTGTAGGTTTAGCTATTCAGCTGTCAAATCGCAGATAGTCGCTGCTATTACTGAAAATGTTCATCCGTAGTAAGGACTTGTTGGGCTAATACCCCTTATAGTTCCACGGATTGTATCCGTGCCTTTCTTTCAGAATTTTGGTAAATAATTTAATAAGCGACGAATAATGAGGTGCATTAGTCGGAAGCTAGAAATTTGCAGCTTTAATATGTGTATGTTAAACTGAAGAGTTTTCTTTGCGCCTACTAAGGCATTAATGAATCAGTGGAGACAAAAGGATGGATGTAAGCCAAAACAAAGAATTTCTAAAATATTAACCTCATTTCCGTCAACATGTTAATAATAATAACATCAATAATTAGTGTTCTAAGTGGAATAGGATTCGGCAGCAGCACGTCACTATTACACCCGCCGTCTTTTACTATTGACTTTTATTTCTTGTACATATGATTTCAATGTGACACTCGGACGCCCAACTCGTTTCTTCTCACCTAAGGGTCTGGCATGTGGTGGTGTTGCTCAGCGGTCTCTTCAGCCTATGTTGAAGCCATCTGTGTCCATTCCCTGAATATATTTCTTAGTTGGGTGGTAGGTCGTTGGCTGACTGGCAGCCTGTCGGCGTTCCTTATTGTTTCTCCTCTCCTGCACTGTCGTCTTCGGTACAGAGGGAAAGGGGCAGGATGTGTTGATGAAAGTCTGTAGTATCCTGTTGGGTATGGTCTAAGTGACACGGAAGTCAAATCCCTCCCTGATGAAGTATATAGAAGCGCTGGCCTGATATTATTGATGTTAAAAATTCGGATGTTGTGGCTTGTGATGATTTGTCGTAGATCTCCACAACCATTTCAGAGTAATGAACTCTTCTGTCTTGCATTCAAGAAGAGCGAAATCAACACAACAGACTGAGATTTTGGTGACTGGGCTTCAAATCATTTATGCAGAAACTAGATCTGTTTGTCATTGAGGAGCTGGTTAACATGCATACAATAATAAGACAGTTGACAATAACGATATTTTAGTCAATGGAAAACTAATCTAGGTTAGCGGATCACGATGCTTAAGACAACCTTCTGTAACATTGTTATGAAGAATGAAGAGTACTTAGAGCTCAAAAACACTTTTCGAGGCTGACGGTATTGACGTTCGCGTATTATACGGAGTATACTAATGCAAGATCTTATACCAACAACTTCTATAGTATTCGTTTCTCGTGGACCAAAGGTAAAGCAAAACAATTGAATTGGTTGTCCAAATTACGAAATATAATTCGTAACCACAACTGATTGCGAGTTGATTGTTAAACTGGCTAGTGATTGTGCATGCACGTGACACAACGGAGTACCATATGGCATGGATACTTGACCGGAAGCCTTCAGCTAAACAAGTCTACTTAAACTCTAAGGATCAGCATCCAGTGTTCAGTGATGATTGCTGTGGTCAATAATTTTGGGGAATTATTTACCGCTACAGCTCACATTCCCGCCCCCCACCTAATTGGGTTGTTAGGACCTTAAGACAGAACCAGCCGGAAGTAAAAAACCCAATGGTGCCCTTATGGTTGAAAAAACTCTTCTGAGCGGCTTGGTGGAATGCCTGCTGGTCCGTCTACCTATGCTAATAGGGTGTCTGCACATCTCCTCCTTGATGTTGTTCGTCGGATCCCGTGCTTCGTTTGTTTCTTGTCCAGTGCTTATCACACTTGGAAAAAAAATCAAGAATGTTAAGAACCTTGTTGAGGAAAATGTACCAAATCAGCTTTTTGGTTTAAAAAAATGATGTGCATCTACCATATAGTAAAATAATGCACACTTTAGGACATCGAAAAAAGTATACATCTATTTTTTTAGTGCATGTAACGTGTACTGTTAAAGAAAAAACATTTTTTATTTGTGTTTAGTGATGCTAAATTGAAAAAAAATTGATGTGTCTGAAAAGAAAAACATAATTAATACCACAAACGAATGAGTTGGTTGAATCGAACCACTTAGTTATGTGATATAGGTGTGAAGATATTCTGGGAATCCTTAGTCACATCCAAAGCCATTTTCTTGGAGAGCTCGAAAGAGGGTTCGGTGGCTTTCACCATGCTAGTGAGTTCCTCGAGTACTAAGGGATATTCGATTACTTGTGGATTATTGGATACGCTTAGCTGTAGGCTCATAGGATTACCTTCTAAGTAAGCCGGTTACAGATGGTCAATGCTGATGGTGTCTTCGCGGCCTTTTCTGTCTAAGACAAAGAATTTATCCGAACGTTTAATTACTTTATATGGTCTGTCGTATGGGGGTTTCAGAGGTCGGTGCACGGAGTCACGACGAACAAATACGTGTGAAGGAGTTTTCAAACACGGGTGAACAATGACATCAATGGACTGTGGACGAAGGAGAGCAGGTTTATCTGAACGCATTGCGTTTGTAAGCCTGCTGACGTATGAAGGGTGATTAACCGTTGGTGGGAAGCTCGAGGTAGAAACAAATTCACCAGGTAGTCGTAGTGTCGTGCCATATGCTAGCTCGGCGGTAGTGCAATGCTTAAGACATCCATCCGTAACATTGTTATGAGGAATGAACACTCTTTAGAGCTCAAATGCACTGAATGATGCAAGAGTAGAATCTTGGTGATGTTGGGTATGACAAAGTGGTAATACCTGTTTATGTGAGTAGATTCAAATATCTATGGGTTGTGTGAATGCCTTCATACGACTGTGAGCGATCAACAATTCTCTGAGTGATTGGCCAGGCAATAACACTGGGTCACTAACTCACTGTATGTTCTTAACAAATAAAATCTTTCTATTAAGGTATCATGTGCCAGTTATTAATACGGTTTCTACCATAACAAATTCTGACTAGTAGAGTTATCTTACAAGCAGTATTAGAATTCATCAATGAAGGCTTCAAGATATAATTTATTCCAAATGACTATTCGAGTTTAGCATGTGTAGAAAAAGGCAGGCAAATATTGACACAAAACTGGAATTACTAAAAAGATAACTTTACTTTGCTTTCCTGGAAGAAATGGAATTGATAGTGTTCTCTGAGCTCCTTGGTTTAATTGCGGAGCTTTCATCGTCTTTCTGGACGACATCTTCAGAGCAGTATTTAGGATAAAGTGAAATGATTTAAATTTCTTCATGAGTCTCCTGGTAACCATCTTTAGATATATTCCAACTAATAAGAAGTAAATCAGGTGATTAGAAAGTTTAAAATCCCAATCAATAGAAAACGGTCAATAAATATCTAAAGATGGTTACCGGGAGACTCATGAAGAAATTTAAATCATTTCACTTTATCCTAAATACTGCTCTGAAGATGTCGTCCAGAAAGACGATGAAAGCTCCGCAATTAAACCAAGGAGCTCAGAGAACACTATCAATTCCATATCATCCACCTGAGTTACAAATCTTTTCTATTATTCCTGGAAGAAAGTTAAGGGTTATCTTTTGAACTTGTTGTAAAAATGACTACACTCTTAATTAATCATCGATAGCTTGTTGACTTCTTTCAGCAATCGCAACGTAGAAATTGGCGAAAGTATCAGTCAGCATTGATACCAATCTACTATGTATCGTAAGTTGTTTTTGTATCGCTTCTATCCATTTTTATTAAGCGCTAATAAAAGTAGGACCACTTCATACCGAGTAACACAAACTGTGTAATAACAAAGTATGTTTGCAGTATTCATTGTGAATCGTAGAAGTTAACTCAGGGAAATAAGCTAAGTGGAACAGTTTTGTGAATGGGAAATCGGAACAACATGAGTCAAATTCCAACTGGTAGCTGCTACCTTGACGTAATGGTTGGGCCTTCAACCCTCAAAGACCCGTCAAGCCATTATGGAATAGCGGAAACGAATGTTTTGTAACTATTGTCAACCACTCGATTCAGAGAAATACCCACTGATTCTCTTTAAAAACCACGTCGTCATCATGATTTGGGGCCTTGATTCTGGCTCCTGAGCTTCAGCTGAGTCAGACAACGCCAGAATTCTGGTATTCAGAGATTTTGAGTGTATTGTGTCTTAGAGAGACACAAATGCGAAAGCCAAGTGCGGTTGTTCACTTAGCCTTCACCTTGCCCATGAGGTGGACCTACATAACTCACCCATGGGGGAAGGGGGGAATATTTTTAACTAGCTCTAGTGAATTTCTTCGCGTTGGAATAACAATGAGCTTGACGTCAGGAACTCACCACTCGATTGGAATCTAGTGGAAGGGAATCTGTGTGTTGTCCAGCTGAATGAATCTGTAAGAATATGGGAAGAGAATGATGCTCACTGAGATGCCTTTTCATAGTCTCCTCTTACACCGTAGACAAATGTAGTTTGCCCGAAGTAGAAGATGCCTAATACCAAGTCGCTCAGATGCAATAACAGGAACACACAGGTTTATTCCCAACAGAACACTTGGCACTATGTGGAATATTCAGCAAGAAGTGCGATACGCCATCTAATCTTCTTTTTACATTCTATAAAGAGGCAGAAAATAATTAAGATAAGATAAGCTAATAAAAGCTTTATTCTAAAACAGTACTTGTGATACAGAATGGAATTCTCAGCATTTCACTACACTATTGTATCCAGTTTGTAACTTTAACATAAATAAAATTCTACATAGATTAAGGGTAGTTAGTCTCAGTTACTTTTGACAATAACATATTGGCTTGTCGGTACCAAAGCCTAAATTAAACAGAGTGTTAGAAAAGTAGATATTACTAGCATATTTACTGGCGTAAGCGGTAACAAAAAGGTCGAGATATACAGAGTGTGAAAGAACGAAGAAGAATGTTTTAAGTAGAGTGTGTAAGGAAGAAAGAAACGAAGCAGCGCATAACAGAAAAATGAGAAAAAAGGAAAAGAAAGAAGTTAAACGTTGTATCTATAAATGATATGAGTTGGAAAGACGAGATCCAATTGTTCTACTGACTATTTAATAAGTGAAAGGTTTCAAGCCTAATGCATCCTTTATCGCACAGAACACGAGCTAAGTAGGGTATGGTTGAGCTTTTGTACTTACTAGTGCGCGAATATAGTTTCCTATATAGGCTTCTGGTTTCCCTGAAGAGATAGAAGGGAGAGTTGCGAATGAAGAGGGTGTTGTGAGTCAGATAAAATGGATTTTGCCTATTTTTCACATGACTCCACGTGCCTGTCGACTAGAATATTAACAAGCTGGTTAAGTGGCACATTGCCTACCACCCTTCTGGCAACCTTTAACATCCTACGTAATAAGATATAGTCTGTCTTCAGTAGCCAGCTTTGGAAAAACTAAGGCGAAACAATAGAGAATAATAGGCAGGATGCAAGAGTTAACGAATCGTAGGAGTATGGGTTGGGTTTGGTTATACCAGAATGTCTTAACTTCTTGATGTAGAAGGTAAGAGGGAATATTTTTTTAGAAATCATCAAGATATGAGACGACGAGGAAAGATCAGCAGATAGAATGGCGCCCAGATATTTAATTTCTGACTTGGTCTCTATTTCAGTGCCATCAATGTTGCACACCTCGTGAGTTCTAACCAGTTTGTTTAGGTCAGGTTTGTGCCTAAATGTGAAATTATCTGTTTGGCATTTGGAGGGGTTTAAGGTGAGACCGTTTTCTTTGGACCATTGGCTGATTTCTGATAAAAAGCCGTTTAGTTTAGAGCAGTCACTTTGACATTTGACAGGCAGAGATACAGTTAGATCATCAGTATATTTGACAAAATTAATGTCATTTGAAGATGGTAGGTCATGTAGAAAGAAAGAAGAGAGAAGTGGGGAAAGTACAGCCCTTTGGGGGACACCAGATTCAGTGAGCACAGCATAGGAGGATTTACCTTTGTATACAGTCTACTGCATTCTGTTAGAGAGGTAGGAATGCAACCAGTTAGTGACCCAGGACTTGGTTTGTGTCATGGAGAGCTTATTTAGCAAGAGACATCTAGTTACAGAGTCGAAAGCAGAAGTGAAGTCGAGAAACGTGAAGCGGACGTATTTGGCACCTTTATCTAATGATGAGACGATACTGTTGTGAAAGACGGCTGCAGCGTCTAAAGTATTCTTACCCTGTAGGAGTACTTTAGACGCTGGGCAGGGCATTTGCATTAATAACAATGTCAGTAAGAATGTGTGTCAAATTATAACTAAAGTGGATGTATTACCAAGAGTATATTAGTGAAAGAATCCATGACAATGGAAATCTACTGAGTGTTTCCACAAACAGTTGTTACCTTGACGTAGTGGTCGCGCTTGCACTGGCATGAACTAATGCTCCTGTAGGTCCTACCATGCCAGTAAGATTGTTAGCATAGTGATCAGACTAGCTAGCCAGCTGTCTTTGATCACAGGTGTCTGAGTTCTATTTCCCGTATTAAGTGGTGTAATATGGTGAGCAATACTGAGGTTAGGCGACAGTCGAGTGCTAGGTAGGTAGGTGGGAGGGGAAATCAATCGACTAGTTTGTGAAGTTACATCGGTTGACATGGTAGAGTCATGTGTTTCGCATGCTTGCCTAGCCATCGCCGTCCTCGACAGGCAATGTTATCCACTGACATAGCATCAGGTTGGAAAAAAGTCTACTGGTAGTCAATCCAAATCATGGCTTCATCATCAGTCAATGAAATCCTCAACAGTTAGCTCAAGCCAGCCACGTCGGGAGGCGCAGACTTCCTGCCTAGTTGATATCTTCAAGATGGTAGGAACTAATGAAGGCTCCAAGTGACGGTTCTCAGTGATGGCTGGCGCTGACGCAGATGCATTCACTATTTGTGATTTGTCATATCCAGTAAAATTCCACTGTTCTTCCATAATACTCTTGTTTTCGCCTCACATTTCTGTTTATCATCTCCTTATCTTCTCCTGCTTTGTGTACTACAAGGAGAGAGGGAGTGTGACAACACGAACTGGCAAACATCTGTCAAAGTTCTACATTGAAACCACTGAGTCAGTCAGTCAGTCAGTCAAGTTAGTAGTGTCAAGCCTCACACTTTTCTCATCACATAAAACTTTACCAAAATAAAGTATTGTGGAGTTCTTACACTCAGTCGTCTGAGCATAAAGTCCTCCATAGTTGATTCTAGTTCTACCTGATGAAATGCAAGTAGATTTATGTAAAGATAGGATTCTCAGAATCTGACAAGATATCATTCGTCAGTTTACTGCATGAGTTCAAGTGCTTGTATACAGCACTATTAACGAGTCGGCATAGCAGTACCCCACTCGGAATACAAGAATTAACAGACTGTAGAAGTCTTAACTTCCTTGAATGGAGGGTTAGGTGAAGTATCTTTGTAGAAACTATCCTGACGTGGGAAGACGAGGAAAATTCAAGCGAAAGTCACATTCCAGGGTTTTTAACACTAGACTTAGATTCAACTTCAATACCATCTATGATACACGAATCATGCGAACGACCCAGTTCATGAAAATCGCACTGAAATTAACAATCTGATATCTGAATGGATTTACCTTAAGATCTTGTGGCAGGAATCACCGAGGAGACTGTCCATTATGGAAAAATTTGATCGAGATTTAACCGGAATAGTAATAGTCAGATCATCGGATAATTAAAGAATTTGGTTTGATCAGAATGAGGCAACTCATTTAGGAAGAAGCAAACAGAAAGTGAGAAAGATCAGCATCTTGGGAAAGACTAGGTACAGTAAGTAAGCGAGTGGTAGACTTCCCATTACGTACGGCGTACTGCTTCCCATCAGAAAATCAAGAATGCAGCCATTAATTAATCCATCACCCTGTTAATAATAGTAATTTATATTTCGTATAAATGGGTAAGTTTTCGAGAAATGCATGCCATTTTTACAGGCATGATCAGTAATCTTATCAATTACATTCCTGAAGTATCATATATTAACACTTTTTCAAAAGTTTAAATTGTTCAATTATTGTGCAAGCAATCAGAACAGGTTCCTGTAAATGTTACATTGTAAGGTTACCATCAAAGTTGACTGACAACCCAAACTTCGTTCCGTTTCCTGCTGACAGTTATGGTCGACCAGTGAACAGCGTATATCTAGATGAGTGCTATGCCGCCTTGTGATTGAACGCTGTTTCCGGAAGAGAAGAATGTCCTGGGCAGCTGCAAAATGGTATTAAATGCAATTATGGATAATACATCAATGAAAGTGCATTTACAAGATAAACACAAGAAGCTATATAGTACTGAAATGATAGTATACATTTGCATTGTTTAATGCTAAACATATTGGTCTAAACATAGAAACTATGATGTTTTCGATGAAGATATAGCCTTGTTCAAACATTGGTGTTGTTGTGTTTCTAATCAAAGCAATCAGACTTTGGGAAAGCAACGAATATGAACAAAGAGCAAGTTTTAGCTTTATCAATGGCCTAGGTAGTTAACATAAAGTAGAGTATAATAGTGAGTAAATAAAAAGATTATTGTGGGGTGTGTAAGCGATATTTAAGTGAGAAGTGAATTCAAAGATCTGGAAAATCAGAACCCATAGAATAAGCTGACCTGTAAGATGTCTCACGAATTTCTGTAGGTTCCAATGGATAGCATCTTGACAAGACGCTGAACAGGACTGTAGATGGTAGGAACAAAAGCGTTTTTTTTTTAAACCTTAGATCTGTACAACCCTTATCTTGTGTTAATACTCCAGACTGATGTTTAATTCTCGAACTGTCAAAAAATGCATGCTGCTGTCCTACAGATTGAAGTGATTCACATTTGTGACCGCTACCATATCTGCTGATCAGGACGCGCCATTCTTCCTCCATTTTGACGCTAAGCTCTGAGACTGTTTTGCTACAACTGTAGTTGCAGCGTTGCAATGCCCTGAGCCCGTCCTAGTCATACAGTATGCTGTACATTACTAGTTTTCATGACAAGCGCTTCCCTTTAGGTCACCAGATACATTGACACCAGAAGACATTCTTAGCAGTATCACCTTTATACATGCATATAAGTATTTGTTACAAACGACTAAGAAAATGGCGTTTACTTTAAGAAGTATAAAGTATATGAGTAGCTAGTATTACAGCAACTAAGTTATAGTCTATTTTGCAGAGTTAAACAATTAGTGATAAAACTATGTAGAATGATCCTGAAGAAAACAGTTGGTTAACAGAACTAGTTATGCTAAATTTTCATCACCGATTTTCATATGGTGTGCGTCAAAGTATCCCTTCATCTCATGCTATGTTAAAAATACTGCGAAATGTTATAGAATTATACGTTTTAGAAATGTATATGACTCTGTAAAGTCATTTTGACACAAATGATAGCAGTGTATTATAAACTATATATATATATATAAATATATATATATATATATATATATATATATATATATATGTAAATATTAAAAGGTGTGGTTGCTATTTTTTTTTTTTTTTGAGTTACTTATACCATCACAACTTAGTGAAGATTATACAGAATAGCAAATCAGTAAGTTAGTTAAACGTTGGCTGCGTATGTAGTAGAGACGAGTTATACGTATGTGACTATACTGAAGACTGGACTGGCTTGCATTTACCATTTTACCAACAGTTTTGGTCTTTTAGACGAGCGAGCTTGTTTAACATAAAAGGCTAAGGTACAGGGTCGAAAGCTGATGTGTAATCAAGGAAGGTACACTGAACATATTTAGCACCTTTGTCTAAACTAAAGACAATATTATGATACAAGACAACTGTAGCGTCTAAATTAGTCATCTTGGTACGTGATATCAGTCTTCAAGTAATGTAGGCAAGCCAATTCAAAATGTATGCATTGAGATGATCTATGGTGTCCCTCTAAAATGGACGGACAGTGGTGGTTGCTTTTTAAAATTCTGTCCAAGTAACCGTCTGTTCCTGGTGACTGTCGATACCAAGTAGACGACAGATACAAAGGAGTCTCTTAGCTATAAGTCGTCTATGTGTAGGGCCGTGGATGTTTGCCGTTCCTTCTGCTATATCTAATGGGAAGCTAACCTCACATTGCACATTATTCCATTCACACGTATTCCCACAATTGAACGGAGAGAGAAGACACTAGCTTGGATATCCTTATATTTCTAGTTTTTTAATGAGGACAGATGTCTTCGGTTCAGCTAAAGACATATCAAGCAATCCACAATCAAGAAAAGAATACTCACCCTTGAACTTCTCATGTGTCCAGGTTTTATAATGAGGCCATGTGATTCATATTTAGGAAAGGATTTAATTAGCCATTTGTGAATGACAACAACTATCATCCAGCTTGGGTCTTTCATACAGTCTGTCGTGGAGATAATAGCGGAGACAGATAGGAATCTGCAGTCAAATAATAATAAGTACCAGAAAGATTCTATGACCTTATCCAAAACGAATTATGCAGGTATGTTAATCACCACAGGCTTCAGAGATGAAGATATTCGAAAGGTGTTCAAACTTATGCTGAATCTTGGTGTTCTCAGACGGCGGTGCGAGGGAGCAGCGAATGTAATGGGAAAGGTGTCGGAAACAAGTTACATCCGAACCTACTTCGGTTCTTTAGGTTAATGAACTGTAGAAAAACATACAAGGTAAAACAACCTCCATGGTATGCGAAATATTACTGACTTATCAGGAACTCTAACATCTTGGGTGGTAATTCAAGTGTTCTGCAGCTGTACATAATTTTCCCGTCATTCACCTTCCACATGTGAAGATGGGTCCTCCATCGATAGTTATGGCTGCCAATGGTGTCTTCAACCCAAGACAAGATGGAGTACCATCACCTGGTGGTATGACTCCAGAATTGTTTAAGGACGTCAGTAGTGCAACTAGTCACACTTCCGAAAGATATGCACAAAGGTGCATAAAGGAGACATAATGAAACCGATATGTTTATTAAAAAGAACAGTTAGACTGAGGTTAGTAGGGATTATCAGAATTTGAAAGATAACTGGGCATGAGTATATCCGTGCCACCTTGAACACTGGAACTCTATGTAATGGATGAAAAATCAATCCAATATAGACATTTCGGATAATAAACTGAGGAAGTAAAAGGAATGGCTCTCTGAGTATGTCAAGAAGCTCACAGAGATGTGAACGATGGCAGGACATAGTATGAACCAGTGCAGAGATGAAAAACTAAGAGAAAAGCTGAGTATAATCCACAGGATTCAATGGAAATGAGTGGAGTAGAATGTTAGGATAGACAATGGATGGTTCCTCGACATATTAATGACTAAAACAGAAAAGGCTGTATGTAACACAGGCATCACACCACCGAATAAAATAACGAAGGGACTATCTGGAAAGAGATCAGTGCTGATGAAGCCAGTGGAAGGTAGTAAAAGAAGCCGATTATGAGAGAGATGTAAGAGAGGAAACGCTGGAGTGATTACTTCAAAGGAGTCTCTAGTCGACCACCGTCTACAACTCGCTTAGAAATTTTACCAGGAAACACAGAACTACCAGTGAACATCAAACCTCGAAAAGTAGCAGAAATCTTGAAGAAAACGCAGTCACTAAAATCTGAGAAAGCAGCACTGAGGACGAACCTGCAGACCTACGCATCATCATCTAGCAAAGTTTGAAATGGTAGTTAACTCTGCATCTTAGACTCATTGGTTTTGAGAAGGCCTTTGTCAGTGTTAACCGCAAAGTGATTAGGAAACCATTTCAACTCTACAGTGTACAGAGCCGCATCGAACTGTTATCCGGTTATGTCAAATGCTAAGGTATTCAGTATAGCGTTTATACTGAAGACAGGAGTTAGACCGTGTTGTCTACTGTTACCGATGATTTTTCTGATTAAGTTGGGTTGAGCCATGAGGCAACTATTGGGGGTTGAGAAAACGGGCATACACTGGAGTGACAAAAGACTGCAGAATATCTGGATTTCGCGGATAATACATGTCACATCTAGCACAAACTCAGAGAGATGTAAGCGATAACCAACAAACTGGCAGAAATCGTAGAGACTACAGGACTCAAGATTAACAGTGTAAGCGCAATATCGCTTGAAATTAAGTCACGCGTAGATAAAGGCTATCCCGGTCCAGAACAAACAAGAAGCCGGTCACTGTTTCTACGGTACTATTAATAAACAAATCAATAATTATATATACAACAAACCTTATCGGTTTCAAGAGTACAAAGTACAACGCTTAACAGAAAGCAAGGTACCGCTATCAGAGCGGAATAACGTTAAAGCCAAAATTGCGAACTAGCCGGAACCAGACACGACCGTTCAGGTAAGCAGTCAGTAGAAGAATGAACCCAAGTAAGGCATGGCATAAAACAGAGAGCGTTTAAGAGAGATAGACCGAGCATAGGCACAAAGATAGAATTTAATTGGCTACTTAACCACGTAGGAAAATACAGATGAAAATCAATAAATAAGATAAACTCGACAGAATAGTACAAAGTTAGACATGGGTCAGCAAAAATAACAGTTCACAAAATACTCTGATTGGGCCATGAGTTCAACTGTCTGACTAAACGGATCGAGGTAAAAACACATACACACAGTTCATTAAACAAGGTGGGATAGACACGTTAGGCATGGATAATTTGGTTGCAACAACGCTAGGCTGATCCGGGACAGGTTGACTTGATTCAAGGATGGGAATAGAATTGATCTTACACCGGCCCCCAAAATCCGACTAGGATTTTATGAATCATGTTATACAGAATAACCCTCGTGCCCGGCTCTCTTACAAATGACTTCCCTCTAGTAGGCATATCTTACGTATATCGCGCTTCAACTCGCCGTTTCTCGTTCTTATTGTAACCATTCTGACAAGTCCGTCCGCGGATTGCTCGCATCCCGCAAGAACTCCTCGCGGCCAACGCCTAGCCAACCATCTTGCCACCACAGAAATCGTAATGCTCCTCGATCGTCTACTAGCACCTTCACTTGCATAAACATATCAGCTATGTCCGCGGCTTCGGCAATAGGCTTTTCTCGAAAGCGCAACTGAACACCAACAAGCTCAGAAATCGTATCAGGTTCTTGATATAGCTTATCGTTCAAAGAATCACCTCTAAAGGTTGCAGCACAATCTATTACTCTTCTCAGTTTATCTGGCTTTTTCGTTTTCATAACGGTATGATGTGGAAGATACCACCTCGAACGATAGTTCGCTGCTAGCTGCTTTGGGGGTACCGGAAGGGCATAACCATTTTTTAACATCGTATTTATCCCCTCCACATATCGTGCTAAAAGGTTCTTGTCACACGATACCCTCTGTTTCAGATTGAGTAACGGCTTTATGGCGACTACATAATTATTGTCCGTTACCTTTGTCGGATCTTCCCATGGCAAGGGAATGATGTTATGCGTCTTTTCTACTACGGTGCTTTGAGTAACAAACTCGATTGCCTTACGATCTTCAATAGAAAATGAGTTTTTGTTTTCTTCAGTATCCTTAAGCTCAGCTTCACATAGTTTTTTTTTTTCGTCTTTGATACTGTCTTTGCTGATTCGAGCGTAATTGACAGTGCCTCTTTTCGTATTTCCATGAGTTTTCCGTTCGTCGTCCTCGGCTAACTTCACATGCAGCTCGGCCATTTCGACATCATGTCTAGCCTTTAGCAACTTTTTCTCTAACTCTAACTCCTCTCGAAGCTGTTTCTCTTTTAGCTGCGCCCTTAGTAGCAACGACTTAGCACTAGTTACTCGCGGTAATGATAATTTCGAACTACTGACATGAGAGCCGGGGCACGAAAGATTATCAACATGATCATTTATACGAACGGGGACTTGCCGACTCTCCGACTGCTGCTCCGAAATTTGATTCCCTGATCTGGTTTGCATTGTTCCAAAGACAATGTATTGTCAATAACGTTGTGTGCTGCCAATTCACCACAGTTTCTTCTCGATGAACGCTCAGTACTGACCAGTTCAGTACGGGATTTTCCTATTAGACGTTGAGTACTGACCAGTTCAGTACGGTCTCTATCCCTTTAGCGTTATGTACTACGTTAAGTACTGTAAGCGCAATATCGCTTGAAATTAAGTCACGCGTAGATAAAGGCTATCCCGGTCCAGAACAAACAAGAAGCCGGTCACTGTTTCTACGGTACTATTAATAAACAAATCAATAATTATATATACAACAAACCTTAACGGTTTCAAGAGTACAAAGTACAACGCTTAACAGAAAGCAAGGTACCGCTATCAGAGCGGAATAACGTTAAAGCCAAAATTGCGAACTAGCCGGAACCAGACACGACCGTTCAGGTAAGCAGTCAGTAGAAGAATGAACCCAAGTAAGGCATGGCATAAAACAGAGAGCGTTTAAGAGAGATAGACCGAGCATAGGCACAAAGATAGAATTTAATTGGCTACTTAACCACGTAGGAAAATACAGATGAAAATCAATAAATAAGATAAACTCGACAGAATAGTACAAAGTTAGACATGGGTCAGCAAAATTAACAGTTCACAAAATACTCTGATTGGGCCATGAGTTCAACTGTCTGACTAAACGGATCGAGGTAAAAACACATACACACAGTTCATTAAACAAGGGGGGATAGACACGTTAGGCATGGATAATTTGGTTGCAACAACGCTAGGCTGATCCGGGACAGGTTGACTTGATTCAAGGATGGGAATAGAATTGATCTTACAAACAGATAGAAGTTAGAGGTGATGAAAATACTCGACCAACAACAAACACCAATCACTCACTGTCAGCCCAAGCTTGTTATAATTCTGAATTAAATCTCAGTAATTCTGAAATAGTTCTAGCATTCTATAGTGAGTAAATTCTGAATTTGTTCTGAAATCTTTTGTTCAGTGGCACAGACTAGAACTCAGTGACAGTATTCACAATAACCAGCGTTAATTCAGATCCGTGTACTTCTTGAAAGCATTGTTAGGAGTAGATCAGAACCTACCGGGTTTGCTTATAAGCTTAATTTCAGCATAATTCAAGCCTTCGGAGATCATTTCAGGCACGACTAGCACTAATTCAGAACGAAAAGACTAAATTCAGCACATAGTGGCAATTTTTTCAGCCTAATTCAAGCCTTCGCAGATCATTTTCAGCATCGACTAGCACTAATTCAGAACGAAAAGACTAAATTCAGCACATAGTGGCAATTTTTTCAGCCTAATTCAAGCCTTCGCAGATCATTTTCAGCACTGACTAGCACTAATTCAGAACGAAAAGACTTAATTCAGCACATAGTGGCAATTTTTTCAGCCTAATTCAAGCCTTCGCAGATCATTTTCAGCACCGACTAGCACTAATTCAGAACGAAAAGACTAAATTCAGCACATAGTGGCAATTTTTTCAGCCTAATTCAAGCCTTCGCAGATCATTTTCAGCACCGACTAGCACTAATTCAGAACGAAAAGACTAAATTCAGCACATAGTGGCAATTTTTTCAGCCTAATTCAAGCCTTCGCAGATCATTTTCAGCACTGACTAGCACTAATTCAGAACGAAAAGACTAAATTCAGCACATAGTGGCAATTTTTTCAGCCTAATTCAAGCCTTCGCAGATCATTTTCAGCACTGACTAGCACTAATTCAGAACGAAAAGACTAAATTCAGCACATAGTGGCAATTTTTCAGCCTAATTCAGGCCTTCGCAGATCATTTTCAGCACCGACTAGCACTAATTCAGAACGAAAAGACTAAATTCAGCACATAGTGGCCACTTTTTCAGCCTAATTCAAGCCTTCGCCGATCATTTTCAGCACCGACTAGCACTAATTCAGAACGAAAAGACTAAATTCAGCACATAGTGGCCACTTTTTCAGCCTAATTCAAGCCTTCGCCGATCATTTTCAGCACCGACTAGCACTAATTCAGAACGAAAAGACTAAATTCAGCACATAGTGGCCACTTTTTCAGCCTAATTCAAGCCTTCGCCGATCATTTTCAGCACCGACTAGCACTAATTCAGAACGAAAAGACTAAATTCAGCACATAGTGGCCACTTTTTCAGCCTAATTCAAGCCTTCGCCGATCATTTTCAGCACTGACTAGCACTAATTCAGAACGAAAAGACTAAATTCAGCACATAGTGGCCACTTTTTCAGCCTAATTCAAGCCTTCGCCGATCATTTTCAGCACCGACTAGCACTAATTCAGAACGAAAAGACTAAATTCAGCACATAGTGGCCACTTTTTCAGCCTAATTCAAGCCTTCGCCGATCATTTTCAGCACCGACTAGCACTAATTCAGAACGAAAAGACTAAATTCAGCACATAGTGGCCACCTTTTCAGCCTAATTCAAGCCTTCGCCGATCATTTTCAGCACCGACTAGCACTAATTCAGAACGAAAAGACTAAATTCAGCACATAGTGGCCACTTTTTCAGCCTAATTCAGGCCTTCGCCGATCATTTTCAGCACCGACTAGCACTAATTCAGAACGAAAAGACTAAATTCAGCACATAGTGGCCACCTTTTCAGCCTAATTCAAGCCTTCGCCGATCATTTTCAGCACCGACTAGCACTAATTCAGAACGAAAAGACTAAATTCAGCACATAGTGGCCATTTTTCAGCCTAATTCAGGCCTTCGCCGATCATTTTCAGCACCGACTAGCACTAATTCAGAACGAAAAGACTAAATTCAGCACATAGTGGCAATTTTTTCAGCCTAATTCAGGCCTTCGCAGATCATTTTCAGCACTGACTAGCACTAATTCAGAACGAAAAGACTAAATTCAGCACATAGTGGCAATTTTTCAGCCTAATTCAAGCCTTCGCAGATCATTTTCAGCATCGACTAGCACTAATTCAGAACGAAAAGACTAAATTCAGCACATAGTGGCAATTTTTTCAGCCTAATTCAAGCCTTCGCAGATCATTTTCAGCACCGACTAGCACTAATTCAGAACGAAAAGACTAAATTCAGCACATAGTGGCAATTTTTTCAGCCTAATTCAAGCCTTCGCAGATCATTTTCAGCACCGACTAGCACTAATTCAGAACGAAAAGACTAAATTCAGCACATAGTGGCAATTTTTTCAGCCTAATTCAAGCCTTCGCAGATCATTTTCAGCACCGACTAGCACTAATTCAGAACGAAAAGACTAAATTCAGCACATAGTGGCAATTTTTTCAGCCTAATTCAAGCCTTCGCAGATCATTTTCAGCACCGACTAGCACTAATTCAGAACGAAAAGACTAAATTCAGCACATAGTGGCAATTTTTTCAGCCTAATTCAAGCCTTCGCAGATCATTTTCAGCACCGACTAGCACTAATTCAGAACGAAAAGACTAAATTCAGCACATAGTGGCAATTTTTTCAGCCTAATTCAAGCCTTCGCAGATCATTTTCAGCACCGACTAGCACTAATTCAGAACGAAAAGACTAAATTCAGCACATAGTGGCAATTTTTTCAGCCTAATTCAAGCCTTCGCAGATCATTTTCAGCACCGACTAGCACTAATTCAGAACGAAAAGACTAAATTCAGCACATAGTGGCAATTTTTTCAGCCTAATTCAAGCCTTCGCAGATCATTTTCAGCACCGACTAGCACTAATTCAGAACGAAAAGACTAAATTCAGCACATAGTGGCAATTTTTTCAGCCTAATTCAAGCCTTCGCCGATCATTTTCAGCACCGACTAGCACTAATTCAGAACGAAAAGACTAAATTCAGCACATAGTGGCAATTTTTTCAGCCTAATTCAAGCCTTCGCAGATCATTTTCAGCACCGACTAGCACTAATTCAGAACGAAAAGACTAAATTCAGCACATAGTGGCAATTTTTTCAGCCTAATTCAAGCCTTCGCAGATCATTTTCAGCACCGACTAGCACTAATTCAGAACGAAAAGACTAAATTCAGCACATAGTGGCAATTTTTTCAGCCTAATTCAAGCCTTCGCAGATCATTTTCAGCACCGACTAGCACTAATTCAGAACGAAAAGACTAAATTCAGCACATAGTGGCAATTTTTTCAGCCTAATTCAAGCCTTCGCCGATCATTTTCAGCACCGACTAGCACTAATTCAGAACGAAAAGACTAAATTCAGCACATAGTGGCCACTTTTTCAGCCTAATTCAAGCCTTCGCCGATCATTTTCAGCACCGACTAGCACTAATTCAGAACGAAAAGACTAAATTCAGCACATAGTGGCCACTTTTTCAGCCTAATTCAAGCCTTCGCCGATCATTTTCAGCACCGACTAGCACTAATTCAGAACGAAAAGACTAAATTCAGCACATAGTGGCCACTTTTTCAGCCTAATTCAAGCCTTCGCCGATCATTTTCAGCACCGACTAGCACTAATTCAGAACGAAAAGACTAAATTCAGCACATAGTGGCCACCTTTTCAGCCTAATTCAAGCCTTCGCCGATCATTTTCAGCACCGACTAGCACTAATTCAGAACGAAAAGACTAAATTCAGCACATAGTGGCCACTTTTTCAGCCTAATTCAAGCCTTCGCCGATCATTTTCAGCACCGACTAGCACTAATTCAGAAAAAGACTAAATTCAGCACATAGTGGCAATTTTTTCAGCCTAATTCAAGCCTTCGCAGATCATTTTCAGCACCGACTAGCACTAATTCAGAACGAAAAGACTAAATTCAGCACATAGTGGCAATTTTTTCAGCCTAATTCAAGCCTTCGCAGATCATTTTCAGCACCGACTAGCACTAATTCAGAACGAAAAGACTAAATTCAGCACATAGTGGCAATTTTTTCAGCCTAATTCAAGCCTTCGCAGATCATTTTCAGCACCGACTAGCACTAATTCAGAACGAAAAGACTAAATTCAGCACATAGTGGCAATTTTTTCAGCCTAATTCAAGCCTTCGCAGATCATTTTCAGCACCGACTAGCACTAATTCAGAACGAAAAGACTAAATTCAGCACATAGTGGCAATTTTTTCAGCCTAATTCAAGCCTTCGCAGATCATTTTCAGCACCGACTAGCACTAATTCAGAACGAAAAGACTAAATTCAGCACATAGTGGCAACCTTTTTCGGCTTATTCAAGCCTTCGCAGATCATTTTCAGCACCGACTAGCACTAATTCAGAACGAAAAGACTAAATTCAGCACATAGTGGCAATTTTTTCAGCCTAATTCAAGCCTTCGCAGATCATTTTCAGCACCGACTAGCACTAATTCAGAACGAAAAGACTAAATTCAGCACATAGTGGCAATTTTTTCAGCCTAATTCAGGCCTTCGCAGATCATTTTCAGCATCGACTAGCACTAATTCAGAACGAAAAGACTAAATTCAGCACATAGTGGCAATTTTTTCAGCCTAATTCAGGCCTTCGCAGATCATTTTCAGCACCGACTAGCACTAATTCAGAACGAAAAGACTAAATTCAGCACATAGTGGCAATTTTTTCAGCCTAATTCAAGCCTTCGCAGATCATTTTCAGCACCGACTAGCACTAATTCAGAACGAAAAGACTAAATTCAGCACATAGTGGCAATTTTTTCAGCCTAATTCAAGCCTTCGCAGATCATTTTCAGCACTGACTAGCACTAATTCAGAACGAAAAGACTAAATTCAGCACATAGTGGCAATTTTTTCAGCCTAATTCAAGCCTTCGCAGATCATTTTCAGCACCGACTAGCACTAATTCAGAACGAAAAGACTAAATTCAGCACATAGTGGCAATTTTTTCAGCCTAATTCAAGCCTTCGCAGATCATTTTCAGCACCGACTAGCACTAATTCAGAACGAAAAGACTAAATTCAGCACATAGTGGCAATTTTTTCAGCCTAATTCAAGCCTTCGCAGATCATTTTCAGCACCGACTAGCACTAATTCAGAACGAAAAGACTAAATTCAGCACATAGTGGCAATTTTTTCAGCCTAATTCAAGCCTTCGCAGATCATTTTCAGCACCGACTAGCACTAATTCAGAACGAAAAGACTAAATTCAGCACATAGTGGCAATTTTTTCAGCCTAATTCAAGCCTTCGCAGATCATTTTCAGCACCGACTAGCACTAATTCAGAACGAAAAGACTAAATTCAGCACATAGTGGCAATTTTTTCAGCCTAATTCAAGCCTTCGCAGATCATTTTCAGCATCGACTAGCACTAATTCAGAACGAAAAGACTAAATTCAGCACATAGTGGCAATTTTTTCAGCCTAATTCAAGCCTTCGCAGATCATTTTCAGCATCGACTAGCACTAATTCAGAACGAAAAGACTTAATTCAGCACATAGTGGCAATTTTTTCAGCCTAATTCAAGCCTTCGCAGATCATTTTCAGCATCGACTAGCACTAATTCAGAACGAAAAGACTTAATTCAGCACATAGTGGCAATTTTTTCAGCCTAATTCAAGCCTTCGCAGATCATTTTCAGCATCGACTAGCACTAATTCAGAACGAAAAGACTTAATTCAGCACATAGTGGCAATTTTTTCAGCCTAATTCAAGCCTTCGCAGATCATTTTCAGCATCGACTAGCACTAATTCAGAACGAAAAGACTTAATTCAGCACATAGTGGCAATTTTTTCAGCCTAATTCAAGCCTTCGGAGATCATTTTCAGCATCGACTAGCACTAATTCAGAACGAAAAGACTTAATTCAGCACATAGTGGCAATTTTTTCAGCCTAATTCAAGCCTTCGCAGATCATTTTCAGCATCGACTAGCACTAATTCAGAACGAAAAGACTTAATTCAGCACATAGTGGCAATTTTTTCAGCCTAATTCAAGCCTTCGCAGATCATTTTCAGCATCGACTAGCACTAATTCAGAACGAAAAGACTTAATTCAGCACATAGTGGCAATTTTTTCAGCCTAATTCAAGCCTTCGGAGATCATTTTCAGCATCGACTAGCACTAATTCAGAACGAAAAGACTTAATTCAGCACATAGTGGCAATTTTTTCAGCCTAATTCAAGCCTTCGGAGATCATTTTCAGCATCGACTAGCACTAATTCAGAACGAAAAGACTTAATTCAGCACATAGTGGCAATTTTTTCAGCCTAATTCAAGCCTTCGCAGATCATTTTCAGCATCGACTAGCACTAATTCAGAACGAAAAGACTTAATTCAGCACATAGTGGCAATTTTTTCAGCCTAATTCAAGCCTTCGCAGATCATTTTCAGCATCGACTAGCACTAATTCAGAACGAAAAGACTTAATTCAGCACATAGTGGCAATTTTTTCAGCCTAATTCAAGCCTTCGGAGATCATTTTCAGCATCGACTAGCACTAATTCAGAACGAAAAGACTTAATTCAGCACATAGTGGCAATTTTTTCAGCCTAATTCAAGCCTTCGCAGATCATTTTCAGCATCGACTAGCACTAATTCAGAACGAAAAGACTTAATTCAGCACATAGTGGCAATTTTTTCAGCCTAATTCAAGCCTTCGCAGATCATTTTCAGCATCGACTAGCACTAATTCAGAACGAAAAGACTTAATTCAGCACATAGTGGCAATTTTTTCAGCCTAATTCAAGCCTTCGCAGATCATTTTCAGCATCGACTAGCACTAATTCAGAACGAAAAGACTTAATTCAGCACATAGTGGCAATTTTTTCAGCCTAATTCAAGCCTTCGCAGATCATTTTCAGCATCGACTAGCACTAATTCAGAACGAAAAGACTTAATTCAGCACATAGTGGCAATTTTTTCAGCCTAATTCAAGCCTTCGCAGATCATTTTCAGCATCGACTAGCACTAATTCAGAACGAAAAGACTTAATTCAGCACATAGTGGCAATTTTTTCAGCCTAATTCAAGCCTTCGGAGATCATTTTCAGCATCGACTAGCACTAATTCAGAACGAAAAGACTTAATTCAGCACATAGTGGCAATTTTTTCAGCCTAATTCAAGCCTTCGCAGATCATTTTCAGCATCGACTAGCACTAATTCAGAGAGAGAGGTAGGTTTGCTGTCTATGACATCGATAACCTCTCGTAGTACTTCCGTGGGTATTGCTGCTAATACGCAACCATACATGGCGATCTGCGACGTAATACCTCGAGCTGCAAACAACTGTTCAATGACTGTGAACCAGACACGTGGTTCAGCCAGATCAAATTGAGGTAGTCTTGAATCCGGCAAGGCGTTAACAGCAGAGTTCTGTGTCTCTTCGCCTTTATTACCTTCTTCAGCAACAGTGGTACGTTTAGATGGAGCCATTGTCATATAATATGTAAGTATAGAGATGTACAAAATAGAAAAACTTGTGGTAACAAAAATTAAAGCAGTGCGAGTTTATAAGGACAAAATAGCAACAAAAATGTTCAAAACGAGGTAACTATCGAAACAAAAAGGTTCGAAAACAGGTTAACCATAAAAAAAAGGGTTCGAAACGGGTTAACCATAAAAAAGGGTTCGAAACGGGCTCACCAATTACTGTGGTGGACCTTTTCACTCTATTAGCTTAGTTACCCAAATTCAAGTAGAAAATAAAATACCAAATGAGTTTAGTTACGGGAAGAATGCATTAAAGTTTGATTACTTGAGTTTACAAAGGTCCACAGTCCACAATAAACGTAATAGACTCCAGGTGCTGCGGAAAGACTGCTCCAGTAGTAATTCTCCAATGTTAACGTTGCCGGAGGTCGACCAAAGTACGTAGGAAGAAACTACGGTGCTCCTGCAAAAATCAGAGATAGAAAGCAGGTGATTAGGATTGATCGACGGCAGTTGAGATGGTGGAGAAGACGGAGAGTCGAAGGCACAACTATATATTTATTCAAAACCCGAGGTAAAGTCAAAGTACAGAGTTTATGGTTAAAACAAAGTAGTGTACAATATGTTCATTATTTACATAGTAGTAAAATTTGGATAAGTTTATTTTTGAGGACTTCACAGAACTACCCTTGAAGAACTGTAGGACTTACAGCAGTACGCCTGCAACCCTTCTCAGGTTGACGCCTTAGGTTGGAAAATCGTCAAGGGGTTTTTAGAGGTTGACCGAATCCCTTGTTCAGCACCTTCCAATTTATTTATTCTCGCGTACCAAAGACAAAGCAAAAGCCAATAATTGGTCGTCCAAACTTCGTGATATATTTCGGGACCAAAACAAGCCTTCAGACTAACGCTTAGCTAGCTAGTGATCGTGCACATGACAAGACGGGGTACCAAATGGCGGGGATGCTTGACCGGAAACCTTCAGCTAAACAAGTCGACTTAAACAGTGGTGGTCAGCATCCAATGAGTGATTGCTGTGGTTAATAATTTTGGGGAATTATTTACCGCTACAGGTTCATCCTCCTACTCTCGACTCTCAGCACCTTCCAGTAGAAACAGTTTCCTAATATCTCGCACCAACATGCCACAACTTGTCCTCACCTCAACCGTCCTCACCAACCCATCACTACTACAGAGTAGCCTTTCTACCACTCCCAAAGGCCATCTACCTGTGGCTCATTTATCTGCTACTAAGACTACATCATCAACCTTTAAGTTTCTGCACAACTTTTTCCACTTGTCTCTGGTTTGCAGTGTTAGAACATAGTCCTTTAACCATCTTTTCCATAATATATCTTTCATGTGCCTGCCTTGCTTCCATCATCTATTCATAGGTATTCGTTCCCCGCGTGAGTCTGTAGTGCCTCTATACCAACTGTAAACGTGCTTTTTAATCTAATATTTATACTTGTGTTATATGTGTACACAGACCGATTTTATATGTACTTCGCAAACATTTGTCAATTTACTGTTGAACATTGCCTTGACACAATTTCGAAATTTGACTATAATACACGATCGTACTCTTCGCAAGTGCCTTTTGATTTACGTTGTGGGCGTCGAGTAGCCACAACCGTTCCAGCCAATGAAAGACGAAAATACCTGAGTCGCGGAAAATATAACTCGCACAACGTATATCCTCACTCCGTGAAGGGTGTGTAATGACTATCATGATATCACTAAATGAGTTTCCTATTTCCTCATTTTCATAAGGAACTCTGACGTGGCATTGCTAGAGCTCGAAGAACACCGTTTGTCTAAACTTGTTATAAATGACAACACCAATTGTAACACTCAAAAGCAACAGCCACAACCAACGGAGGAAGAAGACGAAGATGTGAAAGGAAGGTCTTCATTTCCACCATACAAGACTCGAATTGCCCGGTTACAAGCTAACTGTCGTCATTTATAACAAGTTAAGACAAACGGTGTTTTTCCTTCTCTAGCGATGCCACGTCAGCGTTCCTTTCTGAAAAAGAGGAAATAGGAAACTCATTGACTGGTATCATTCCAGTCTTTATGTCATTACAAGTGATGATTCTCAGTGTTCGCGTAGTGTTTACTAGCATGAATACGCGTGGGGTTCGATTTAATTTTGTTTGGGCAGTCACCCAAGTAAATAATTTTGATGCAGTGTAATGGAGCAATTTCAAGCAAATACAACATTTCCTTCAAGTACTCCCTGTGTTCCAAGTAACTGGGCGGATGTCTCCAAACCATTCGAAGTACCTTCTATATGAGTCTCTTTGAGGAATGAAGTGGTTTTGAAAACCAAGTGAGTGTAACTAAATGTGATGACTTCGTAGGTGCCATATGAAGCTTCAATCACAGATTGGAAGCTACTGTTATTTCTTTTATCTGACATGTCCACTGATTGATTTCTTTCTATTCTTTTCAGGTCTACTGGTTTCGGCGTTGAGGTTTCACCCTCCATCAGAAGTGTATTGGTTAGAGATCATACCGAACATAAATGAAACAAGTAACAAATAAAGTGATATGTTTTATCTGTTTTCACTTATGCTAACGCGTACCTTGATGTGGCTTTGAAGTTATAGTAGTGGCGAACCCATTCACTAAGTCCTAGATAACACAAGTCTAGCTGAAATCTTGTAGATTCATTTCAGTTCAAGCTGCGGTCTTAAAGCAGGTATAATTGTATGTAAGCTGATAGATGTCTTAGGAAAGCTGTTGTTAGTCATTTGATGTTCGAAAATAAGAGGACCTAAAGAACTACGTACTGTTAGACTGCTGAGCAGGCCACTCGAAAGGACAGTTGGGTGTGTGACGCGTGGCTACTAATCTGAAAGTTTCGAAGGCTGGCTCGGGTTTCAGCCAACGTACTGGTAGGTAGTAATCGACATCTGAGATACTAGTTGTGCATGGTAATGCGAAATTCTCGTGGAATTGGGTCGGGCGATATGTAGAGTAGAAAATACTTCCTGACCTGAAGGGACTCATCATATTTCGAAACTTGAAGGTATTCGATCTCGACAAGCGTGAGTGCAGACAGGAAATTTCAAGACAGATTAGTATGGTAACTCTGAGAAAATGCAGCTAAATATCGTCGTTTCCCTGAAGGCCACTTTCAAAGTACACTACAATTTGCTCAAAGTTATCTGCGAAGGTGTTAATGTTAGAATGGTTGCTGACAAAGGGTACTGTTTTAATCTTGGTCATGCGGCGCTATAACGGGCCTAGGTGGTAACGACCAGTGTTCAACATGGATGTGAAGTGTCACCGCTCTTGCTCAACTTTGTCATAGATGTACTGATAGGTATGAATTTTTGTGACCTAGTGTATCTAGTCGTGCGGATACTAATGCACTGTTTCCGACAGGCTTGATCTATTTGTCCTAAGACACCTGTTTGTGAAATCCAAGCACAGCATATTGGTCAAGTGACCAAAAGAATAGGGTTCTAATTGCATTGAATCCGGTTTAGGTCTGCTTAGTTTCTTGTAGTTTTGTCCATCAAGAACTTCGATATCAATAGGTGAAGCTCGCTGATTGCATCAGATCACTTCCACTAGTTTACACTTACACTGTCTAGAATTGTAGTCACTTTGTGGTAAACCTAATGTGTGTATATGATTATTCCATGAATACCATATTAGCCTTAGCAGCAGGAACGGAGTTGCTAATATGTGTCTTTGCGTCCCCAAGATAACCCCATAAGACTTTCTCAAGTGTGAGTATGAGCCTCAGTTCAGTGTTGTGGTGTGCCTGATATTGATTCCAGTGAACCACATGTCGACTAATCATAGAAGATACAATTATCCCCATAGAGTGGAGCGAAATTTTCAGTGTTTACCATTTTTAAGTGAAGTAAACCTGTCTGTTCACTGTTCGACATGATCAGTCATTTTTCCCCTGAGGTGAGATACATATTATCATTCAAGGGTAGATGGAGGACTTTTGAGGCGTCAAGGAAGTCTCGTTCTCTGTTTCCCCATGATTCAGTCCTCACTGAATGGTTTTGGATTTCATGGATATGGATTTTTAATTAGCCTGACAGGAAATACATTTTGTCCAAGGTTCGCTTAGTCTCTATGGCTTACATTACAAGTTTTCGAAAAATTGTTAGTCGTAGGTTGTAGAAATCACATATAACACAACTAGAGCATAGAGTGTACGTGGATGGGGAGTGGTATTTGTTTAAATGACACTAAGTTTCTGTATGATACTATTAAGAGTTAATCTGTCGTCTCATTGCTTTTTATATTTACAGACAAAAATATTTGCGTATTTTTTCGCTGTCAACTTGTTTCGAGTATTCGTTGATAAAATTTCCTGGCCGTAAATTAAAAGAATAGTGCGTGATGCATGGACGTACACCATCCAATCTAGACATACGTTTCTGTTTAGGCAAGATTTATCCTAGAGCTTCTGTAAGTGTGCCTCTCTCCGTCGCATATTTTCTTTAATATGATCACCACGTATTCAGTAAACTAACGAAAGTTCTGTTGAAGTTTAAAAATAAAATGTGGAAGGTTCATCAGGGAAGTAATCAGTTGGTGTTCTAAGTGTGTAAACATCATCCACCCACTTCTCTGCGAGAAGACTGATTTAATAATTTCTTACGATGCTCAAATGAGATAACTGTTGAACACTGACAATAACTTTACTTAGTACAATGCAGCTGAGTGAAGTATAGGACAGTATTTTGAGAAGTTACTCCTTGGACAACATCTACACGGAGAACAGTCGTCACCAAAGACATGCTAAAATTGAAAAGATAAATAACGTTGAAATGAGTAGGCAAATAATTAAGAAGATGAAACAACAACGAACGAAGCGTAAAAGTATTCCCCCATAAAATGTACACAGAAGAAAGTCGGAACAAAGTTGAAGCTGATTGGCTAGACACTCAGGTTCTAGCCGATGCGTGAGAGAGTCGACTTGCGTTCTTCGCACTTCAGCCTGGACAACCAGGTAGTTTCACCAGCCGTCTCACGGTAAGTGTGACTATTAGCCGGATACATGGAAAATCTGTTCCGGGTAACTGAGCTTGAACAAACAACACAGAGCAAAGTATGTGAGTAGGTTTAGCTATTCAGCTGTCAAATCGCAGATAGTCGCTGCTATTACTGAAAATGTTCATCCGTAGTAAGGACTTGTTGGGCTAATACCCCTTATAGTTCCACGGATTGTATCCGTGCCTTTCTTTCTGAATTTTGGTAAATAATTTAATAAGCGACGAATAATGAGGTGCATTAGTCGGAAGCTAGAAATTTGCAGCTTTAATATGTGTATGTTAAACTGAAGAGTTTTCTTTGCGCCTACTAAGGCATTAAAGAATCAGTGGAGACAAAAGGATGGATGTAAGCCAAAACAAAGAATTTCTAAAATATTAACCTCAGAACCGTCAACATGTTAATAATAATAACAACAATAATTAGTGTTCTAAGTGGAATAGGATTCGGCAGCAGCACGTCTCCATTACACCCGCCGTCTTTTACTATTGACTTTTATTTCCTGTACATATGATTTCAATGTGACACTCGGACGCCCAACTCGTTTCTTCTCACCCAAGGGTCTGGCATGTGGTGGTGTTGCTCAGCGGTCTCTTCAGCCTATGTTGAAGCCATCTGTGTCCATTCCCTGAATATATTTCTTAGTTGGGTGGTAGGTCGTTGGCTGACTGGCAGCCTGTCGGCGTTCCTTATTGTTTCTCCTCTCCTGCACTGTCGTCTTCGGTACAGAGGGAAAGGGGCAGGATGTGTTGATGAAAGTCTGTAGTATCCTGTTGGGTATGGTCTAAGTGACACGGAAGTCAAATCCCTCCCTGATGAAGTATATAGAAGCGCTGGCCTGATATTATTGATGTTAAAAATTCGGATGTTGTTGCTTGTGATGATTTGTCGTAGATCTCCACAACCATTTCAGAGTAATGAACTCTTCTGTCTTGCATTCAAGAAGAGCGAAATCAACACAACAGACTGAGATTTTGGTGACTGGGCTTCAAATCATTTATGCAGAAACTAGATCTGTTTGTCAATGAGGAGCTGGTTAACATGCATACAATAATAAGACAGTTGACAATAACGATATTTTAGTCAAATGAAAACTAAACTAGGTTTGCGGATCACGATGCTTAAGACAACCTTCTGTAACACTGTTATGAAGAATGAAGAGTACTTAGAGCTCAAATACACTTTTCGAGGCTGACGGTATTGACGTTCGCGTATTATACGGAGTATACTAATGCAAGATCTTATACCAACAACTTCTATAGTATTCGTTTCTCGTGGACCAAAGGTAAAGCAAAACAATTGAATTGGTTGTCCAAATTACGAAATATAATTCGGAACCAAAACTGATTGCGAGTTGATTGTTAAACTGGCTAGTGATTGTGCATGCACGTGACACAACGGAGTACCATATGGCATGGATACTTGACCGGAAGCCTTCAGCTAAACAAGTCGACTTAAACTCTAAGGATCAGCATCCAGTGTTCAGTGATGATTGCTGTGGTCAATAATTTTGGGGAATTATTTACCGCTACAGCTCACATTCCCGCCCCCCACCTAATGGGGTTGTTAGGACCTTAAGACAGAACCAGCCGGAAGTAAAAAACCCAATGGTGCCCTTATGGTTGAAAAAACTCTTCTGAGCGGCTTGGTGGAATGCCTGCTGGTCCGTCTACCTATGCTAATAGGGTGTCTGCACATCTCCTCCTTGATGTTGTTCGTCGGATCCCGTGCTTCGTTTGTTTCTTGTCCAGTGCTTATCACACCTGGAAAAAAAACAAGAATGCTAAGAACCTTGTTGAGGAAAATGTACCAAATCAGCTTTTTGGTTTAAAAAAATGATGTGCATCTACCATATAGTAAAATAATGCACACTTTAGGACATCGAAAAAAGTATACATCTATTTTTTTAGTGCATGTAACGTGTACTGTTAAAGAAAAAACATTTTTTATTTGTGTTTAGTGATGCTAAATTGAAAAAAAATTGATGTGTCTGAAAAGAAAAACATAATTAATACCACAAACGAATGAGTTGGGTGAATCGAACCACTTAGTTATGTGATATAGGTGTGAAGATATTCTGGGAATCTTACGTCACATCCAAACGCATTTTCTTGGAGAGCTCGAAAGAGGGTTCGGTGGCTTTCACCATGCTAGTGAGTTCCTCGAGTACTAAGGGATATTCGATTACTTGTGGATTATTGGATACGCTTAGCTGTAGGCTAATAGGATTACCTTCCAAGTAAGCCGGTTACAGATGGTCAATGCTGATGGTGTCTTCGCGGCCTTTTCTGTCTAAGACAAAGAATTTATCCGAACGTTTAATTACTTTATATGGTCCGTCGTATGGGGGTTTCAGAGGTCGGTGCACGGAGTCACGACGAACAAATACGTGTGAAGGAGTTTTCAAACACGGGTGAACAAAGACATCAATGGACTGTGGACGAAGGAGAGCAGGTTTATCTGAACGCATTGCGTTTGTAAGCCTGCTGACGTATGAAGGGTGATTAACCGTTGGTGGGAAGCTCGAGGGAGAAACAAATTCACCAGGTAGTCGTAGTGTCGTGCCATATGCTAGCTCGGCGGTAGTGCAATGCTTAAGACAACCATCCGTAACATTGTTATGAGGAATGAACACTCCTTAGAGCTCAAATGCACTGAATGATGCAAGAGTAGAATCTTGGTGATGTTGGGGATGACAAAGTGGTAATACCTGTTTATGTGAGTAGATTCAAATATCTAAGGGTTGTGTGAATGCCTTCATACGACTGTGAGCGATCAACAATTCTCTGAGTGATTGGCCAGGCAATAACACTGGGTCACTCACTCACTGTATGTTCTTAACAAATAAAATCTTTCTATTAAGGTATCATGTGCCAGTTATTAATACGGTTTCTACCATAACAAATTCTGACTAGTAGAGTTATCTTACAAGCAGTATTAGAATTCATCAAAGAAGGCTTCAAGATATAATTTATTCCAAATGACTATTCGAGTTTAGCATGTGTAGAAAAAGGCAGGCAAATATTGACACAAAACTGGAATTACTAAAAAGATAACTTTACTTTGCTTTCCTGGAAGAAATGGAATTGATAGTGTTCTCTGAGCTCCTTGGTTTAATTGCGGAGCTTTCATCGTCTTTCTGGACGACATCTTCAGCGCAGTATTTAGGATAAAGTGAAATGATTTAAATTTCTTCATGAGTCTCCCGGTAACCATCTTTAGATATTTATTGACCGTTTTCTATTGATTGGGATTTTAAACTTTCTGATCACCTGATTTACTTCTTATTAGTTGGTATATATCTAAAGATGGTTACCGGGAGACTCATGAAGAAATTTAAATCATTTCACTTTATCCTAAATACTGCGCTGAAGATGTCGTCCAGAAAGACGATGAAAGCTCCGCAATTAAACCAAGGAGCTCAGAGAACACTATCAATTCCATATCATCCACCTGAGTTACAAATCTTTTCTATTATTCCTGGAAGAAAGTTAAGGGTTATCTTTTGAACTTGTTGTAAAAATGACTACACTCTTAATTAATCATCGATAGCTTGTTGACTTCATTCAGCAATCGCAACGTAGAAAATGGCGAAAGTATCAGTCAGCATTGATACCAATCTACTATGTATCGTAAGTAGTTTTTGTATCGCTTCTATCCATTTTTATTAAGCGCTAATAAAAGTAGGACCACTTCATACCGAGTAACGCAAACTGTGTAATGACAAAGTATGTTTGCAGTATTCATTGTGAATCGTAGAAGTTAACTCAGGGAAATAAGCTAAGTGGAACAGGTTTGTGAATGGGAAATCGGAACAACATGAGTCAAATTCCAACTGGTAGCTGCTACCTTGACGTAATGGTTGGGCCTTCAACCCTCAAAGACCCGGCAAGTCATTATGGAATAGCCGGAACGAATGTTTTGTGACTATTGTCAACCACTCGAGTCAGAGAAATACCCACTGATTCTCTTTAAAAACCACGTCGTCAACATGATTTGGGGCCTTGATTCTGGCTCCTGAGCTTCAGCTGAGTCAGACAACGCCAGAATTCTGGTATTCAGAGATTTTGAGTGTATTGTGTCTTAGAGAGACACAAATGCGAAAGCCAAGTGCGGTTGTTCACTTAGCCTTCACCTTGCCCATGAGGTGGACCTACATAACTCACCCTTGGGGGGAGGGGGGAATATTTTTAACTAGCTCTAGTGAATTTCTTCGCGTTGGAATAACAATGAGCTTGACGTCAGGAACTCACCACTCGATTGGAATCTAGTGGAAGGGAATCTGTGTGTTGTCCAGCTGAATGAATCTGTATGAATATGGGAAGAGAATGATGCTCACTGAGATGCCTTTTCATAGTCTCCTCTTACACCGTAGACAAATGTAGTTCGGCCGAAGTAGAAGATGCCTAATACCAAGTCGCTCAGATGCAATAACAGGAACACACAGGTTTATTCCCAACAGAACACTTGGCACTATGTGGAATATTCAGCAAGAAGTGCGATACGCCATCTAATCTTCTTTTTACATTCCATAAAGAGGCAGAAAATAATTAAGATAAGATAAGCTAATAAAAGCTTTATTCCAAAACAGTACTTGTGATACAGAATGGAATTCTCAGCATTTCACTACACTATTGTATCCAGTTTGTACATTTACAATAAATAAAATTCTACATAGATTAAGGGTAGTTAGTCTCAGTTACTTTTGACAACAACATATTGGCATGTCGGTACCAAAGCCTAAATTAAACAGAGTGTTAGAAAAGTAGATACTACTAGCATATTTACTGGCGTAAGCGGTAACAAAAAGGTCGAGATATACAGAGTGTGAAAGAACGAAGAAGAATGTTTTAAGTAGAGTGTGTAAGGAAGAAAGAAACGAAGCAGCGCATAACAGAAAAAAAGAGAAAAAAGGAAAAGAAAGAAAGAAAACGTTGTACCTATAAATGATATGAGTTGGAAAGACGAGATCCAATTGTTCTACTGACTATTTAATAAGTGAAAGGTTTCACGCCTAATGCATCCTTTATCGCACAGAACACGAGCTAAGTAGGGCATGGTTGAGTTTTTGTACTTACTAGTGCGCGAATATAGTTTCCTATATAGGCTTCTGGTTTTCCCTGAAGAGATAGAAGGGGAGAGTTGTGAATGAAGAGGGTGTTGTGAGTCAGATAAAATGGATTTTGCCTATTTTTCACATGACTCCACGTGCCTGTCGACCAGAATATTAACAAGCTGGTTAAGTGGCACATTGCCTACCACCCTTCTGACAACCTTTAACATCCTACGTAATAAGATATAGTCTGTCTTCAGTAGCCAGCCTTGGAAAAACTAAGGCGAAACAATAGAGAATAATAGGCAGGATGCAAGAGTTAACAAATCGTAGGAGTAAGGGTTGGGTTGGGTTATACCAGAATGTCTTAAATTCTTGATGTAGAAGGTAAGAGGGAATATTTTTTTAGAAATCATCAAGATATGAGACGACGAGGAAAGATCAGCAGATAGAATGGCGCCCAGATATTTAATTTCTGACTTGGTCTCTATTTCAGTGCCATCAATGTTGTACACCTCGTGAGTTCTAACCAGTTTGTTTAGGTCAGGTTTGTGCCTAAATGTGAAATTAACTGTTTGGCATTTGGAGGGGTTTAAGGTGAGACCGTTTTCCTTGGACCATTGGCTGATTTCTGATAAAAAGCCGTTTAGTTTAGAGCAGTCACTTTGACATTTGACAGGCAGAGATACAGTTAGATCATCAGTATATTTGACAAAATTAATGTCATTTGAAGATGGTAGGTCATGTAGAAAGAAAGAAGAGAGAAGTGGGGAAAGTACAGCCCCTTGGGGGACACCAGATTCAGTGAGCACAGCAGAGGAGGATTTACCTTTGTATACAGTCTACTGCATTCTGTTAGAGAGGTAGGAATGCAACCAGTTAGTGACCCAGGACTTGGTTTGTGTCATGGAGAGCTTATTTAGCAAGAGACATCTAGATACAGAGTCGAAAGCAGAAGTGAAGTCGAGAAACGTGCAGCGGACGTATTTGGCACCTTTATCTAATGATGAGACGATACTGTTGTGAAAGACGGCTGCAGCGTCTAAAGTATTCCTACCCTGCGTATAACAGCGTATATATATAACTATAGGACTTGTGTTTTTTGAGCAGTTAGTTGAGTTAATCTCTTCGTGGCCATCATTAAATAACTTTTTTGCTTACATGAATCTCCACATGTTGTTAGCTTAGTAAAGTAGGAAGACGTATTCAAAATTTGCACTGGACTTTACTGTCAGAGAAATGTTGGATGACAGCTGTAGAGTGTGCTTTGTTTTATCTTGTACCTTTTGGTGCATAATGTAGTTCGATGTCATCAGAATCCAAGTGATTACCAATAACTCCATGCATCTCTCAGCGGTTGTTTTCTAGACTATCCAATACAACAGTAATTTGTGACTGTGATAATGTTTTCTTGCTCGTGCTTTCGCGCTTCTTGTCAGAAACACTTCCCGGACATCCAGGCTGAAGTAGAGCGTTATGTTAATAGATCACACTCCTCAAGCCGTCGACTTGAAGTTCGATTCGCAAGACAACAGAGCTTTAGTTGCCAGTGACCGAAACAGGTTGGTACGTTATTGGGTCCTTTCGCATTCTGGGGCCCTTGAACACCATAGGCTTTAAGTCAGGGCTTTCCAGTTGCTCCAAATGCACACCGATGTCCATGGTCGTATTTGCTCCTTTACTGTTTTGAGAACACTCCGGTCACATGAAGGTGGTGAGTACGACTTACTTGTCAGAGGTTATAAACGCTTGTCCACATGACAGCATTTTGAGTGAAAGACTAATCTCCCCATCCTCGGCCATGCCAGGTCAGTATCCAGCTTATCTAGTGTCGCACTAAGCGCTAGGGTCAAAGCTGAATTGTTCTATTGACAGTCGTTTATGTGTTAAGGCTGGGTTATACCAGAGTAAGGAGCAACTAGCTAGAGAGGCTATGCCTGTTTTTCGTCTGTACTTATACACCAGCGGATTGCAATCAAGGGTGACTTCTGCTGTCAGCTGAGTGGGCTTATGAAAATCTCTTGTGCACAGGTAGGGCGTCTAGGTTCATAGGAGAATTGTCTAGGTGGTCAGTGTGAGTTACATGGTTGTAAGTCAGATAATCAGGACCACAAGCTATTTCTAACCAGTAATGGTTTTCACCGCAGCCACCGGCCACTGGCAACTAAAGCTCTGTTGTCTTGCGAATCGAACTTCAAGTCGACGGCTTGAGGAGTGTGATCTATTAACATAACGCTCTACTTCAGCCTGGATGTCCGGGAAGTGTTTCTGACAAGAAGCGCGAAAGCACGAGCAAGAAAACATTATCACAGTCACAAATTACTGTTGTATTGGATAGTCTAGAAAACAACCGCTGAGAGATGCATGGAGTTATTGGTAATCACTTGGATTCTGATGACATCGAACTACATTATGCACCAAAAGGTACAAGATAAAACAAAGCACACTCTACAGCTGTCATCCAACATTTCTCTGACAGTAAAGTCCAGTGCAAATTTTGAATACGTCTTCCTACTTTACTAAGCTAACAACATGTGGAGATTCATGTAAGCAAAAAAGTTATTTAATGATGGCCACGAAGAGATTAACTCAACTAACTGCTCAAAAAACACAAGTCCTATAGTTATTTTACTGTTAAGTAGAGTTAAACTATCTCGACTTAAGTAAACGACCGTGAAAAACAAATCAGATTGTTACTGACAAATTACATGATAAAAAATAATTACGCAGGACTACAGGCTCTTATATGTTCCGTAAATATTCATCATCATTAAAGTTTGATTTCATGGCGCCACTACTGGAGAAGGTGTGGAAAGAGGGCGAGGTACCCAAGGATTGGAAGAAAGGCTACTTATTCAAACTGCCAAAGAAACGAGACTTAAGTCGATGCAAGAACTGGCGCGGAATCATGCTCCTGTCAATCCCAAGCAAAATACTAAGCCGTATCATCCTGGACAGAATCAAACAAGCCAGCTTGGATGAAACACTTCGACCGGAACAAGCTGGATTCAGGAGAAACAAGTCATGTATTGATCAAATCGCCACACTACGGATCATCATTGAACAAAGATTGAAGTGGCAGTCACCTCTCTATCTCAACCTCACCGACTTTGAAAAGGCCTTCGATAGCGCAGCGTCGATCGAGAGGTGATTTGGCAACTACTTCGTACTATGGGGTGCCACCGACAATAATACATCTCACCCAACAGTTGTACGACAATACTGCATTCCAAGTAATCCACAACGGGAAACTTACGGAATCCTTCGAAGTGAAGACGGGAGTAAGACAAGCTGACTGCCTATTGTCGCTAATGATTTTCCTGATTGTGGGCCGTAGGTTGGATACTGCGACAGACAGTGGCGGGCAGCGAGGAAGCAGGCATAAAATGGACCCTCACGAAAAACTTGGAGGATCTGGACTTCGCCGATGATAAATGTCTGATTTACCACAAACTGGAAGATATGCAAGTGAAAAGCAACAAGTTGGCTGAAGAAGCATCCAGAGAAGATAGGACTTCTTTCAGGTGAACATAGAGAAAACAGAGGTGATGAAGATTCCTGGGCAACACCAACAGACAACCATCAGCCAGCATAAATGGGAGGAACCTGAAAGAAACAATCTCCTTCACCCACCTACCTGGGAAGCATCGTTTCAACTATAGTCGGACGGGAGTGATGAGGATGTCAGAGCGAGGATCATCAGGAAACCAAGACAAGCTTTCATTACTCTATAGTTTGTGTGGAGGTCAACAGCACTCATCATCAAAAATAAGATCCGGATTTTCAACTCCAATGTAAAGTCAGTGCTACTCACTATACGGATCAGAGACTTGGCCAGTGCGTCATGAAGAGCACCTCAAACAAACTACGGACCTTCATTGACAGCTGTCTTCGCTCAATACTCAAGATAAGAAAGCCGGCCAGAAAATATCAGAAACATGGATCTCTGGAAGCGAACCAACCAGGAACCGATTGTGCAAAAAAAGAAGCAGGAAGAAATGGAGACGGATTGGCCATCTGTCTGACTGAATTCAACATAGAACTTAGCACCGAAGTGCAGCAGTTCGAGTTGCCACGTTCCAAATAGCACACAAAGGTAGACAGGAAGATGATTGAAGAGAATCAATAGAGTTTGACAGGTATAAGAGCGAAACAGAATGGGTAATGGTAGAAAGAAATATGAAAGATTACAGAGACTGAATACATCTGCGCTGGCCATTGACAACGATTTTGAGCCATGTCACCTATTGTCTCCAGCCATTGATTCCTAGAGTCCCGAGGGCCCCAACCCGGAATTTGCATCTCCCTACCTGACTCAGTTTAACTGTCAAGGATTTCATGGATTGATGCCATGTTTTTGTTTGGCCACCACTTACTCTTTTCCAACCTGAACCTATATCAGCTAGTAATGCCCGTCGGGGGAGGCGGTGGTTAGGCATGCGCAGCACGTGACCTAGCCATCTCAGTCTATGTAACTTTATAGCCTCGTCGATTGATTTTCCCTCTTTGCCCAACACTCTACGCCTAACGTCAACATTACTTATCTTGTGAAACCACCTAACGTGAGACAGAGATCGCAGACATCTATGATCGAAAGCAGTCAACCTTTTCATGTCTTCAACGCGTATTGGCCATGTTTCAGAGCCATAGAGAAGGACGGAGCGAACTGATGAGCAGTACACACGTCCCTTGGTTGATAACCGGATGTCACGCCTACGCCAGAGATGGTGTAAGTCAGCGAAAGCAGCTCGAGCTTTTCGGATCCGTGCTGAGATTTCATCGCCAATCAGTCCGTTGGTGCTAATACAACTTCCCAAGTAGGTGAAGTGGTCAACATGTTCTATCACTTCACTCCCTATCACTAAGTTAGGGGTTGACGTGGTCCAGTCCTGTAGCAGCATCTTACATTTTGCAGGGGCGAATCGCATGCCAAACATACGAAGATTGCTGCTCAAGGTGTTCAGAAGACTCTGCATTTTGTCAGCATCCTCCCCTAACAGGACTATGTCATCTGCATATTCTAAGTCCATTAGATTATTCCCTGGTAACAAGTCGATTCCTAAGTCACTACGTTCAGTTAAGGATACTTCCATTAGCATATCTATGATGAAGTTAAACAGAAATGGGGAAAGTGGACATCCCTGTCGGACACCACTGGTTGTTACCAATTCAGATGACAATTCCCCATAAGCCCTTACACGACTACGTGAGTTTGAATAGAGTGCCTTGATTAGTGCAATGTACTTTCTTGGCACTCCCTTCACAGTCAGACATTGCCATAGTACTTTTCGATCCACGGAGTCGAAGGCCGCCTTCAAGTCAAGAAATATGACAATTGTTGGACGCCGAAAAGTGTGTCTATGTTCTAGAATCTGTCGAAGAGTGAAGATATGATCTATGCACCCTCTACCTGGTCTAAAGCCTGCTTGATTTTCCCTTGTCTGTTCCTCCCGAGTTCTGCTTAGTCTATGCATGATTACTGAGCCTAGGATTTTAGAGACTATGTTCGTTAGGCTGATCCCCCTATGATTATCACACGAGGACTTGTTTCCCTTCTTGAATATCGGTATAATAAGTGACTTACCCCAGTCTGATGGAACTGTCTCTGATTCCCAGACTTTGCCTAGTACCTCAGTTAATCTACAAACTAGTATGTCACCCCCATATTTAAACACCTCCGGAATAATTCCGTCGGGTCCTGCCGCTTTGCCTCGTTTCAAATTACTGATAGCTTTTGTAACCTCACCTACAGACGGCGGACCAGTGTCTATATCCCATTCGGGTACGTGGTGGATGGCGGGGAGGTTCAGTGTGGCTGTAGGCAAGCTAAATTGATAGACACTAAGCAGATGGATAAGTTTGCATTGAAAAGTATTTTCACACCGGCAACTGTTACCTTTCCGTGATGGTTTGGCTTCTATATCTCAATGACCCAATGTTAGCTGATATAGGGTCAGGCTGGAAAAAAACTAGCGGAGGTCAAATAAAAACAGCACCAGTCAATGAAATCCACAATAGTTAGTTTAAGCCATGTAGGAAGGTGTAAACTTCTTGGTTGGGGTCCTCAGGACGGTAAAAACCAATGGCTGGAAACAATTGGTGATATGGCTTAAAATCGTCCTCAATGCCTGGCGAAGATGCATCCACTCCTTGTGACTTATGATTCCCAATGAAACCATATTGTTCTTCGTTATTACTATTTCTTTGTCTCACTCCTCTGTTTACTGTCTCTACTATGCATCTCTTCTACTTTCTCCTCTTGCTTTGTGTGCTACATGAAGTGTGGCGACTTGAACTGCCGCACATATATGCAAAGTTCTATGTCGAAAACAGACAGACAAACAGAATGACCCAACGCGCGCTATACCCACAAATGTTCTGCTATGTTTACTAACGGCTTGATCCAGTGAGACACTGTTTCTATTTTCTTCAAACCACGTCATTAACTTAATTTTGGAGATTTCAGACTCAAGACACTAGGCCGAGTAGAAGAGGGGACCTCATTAGCCAGAATTCTAGTATTCCGGGCTTTCGGCAAACAGGCGTCTATGTGTTATCCGGTAGAAGGAGACAGACAGAGTGGTGCCCATTGATACCATTTCATAATCTCCGCTTATACACCACCTAAACGCAGTTTAGACGAAGTAAAGGGTACATATTAGCAGAAGCCGTTCAGATTTAGTCATCTTAGTACATGATTTCTGTCCTCAATTAGGTGAGGTAAGCCATTTCAAAAAGGATATATCGTAGTGACGCCTGGTGCCTTATTAAAATGAACTTACTATTGTGATTATCGTTTGCGATTGTGTTCGGATAACCATCTGAATGTGGTGACTGCTGACATCAAGTAGGCGGTAGACACAAATAACTCTAATGAATTCATGAAATTTCGGTAGAACTCGTCAGCTGAATACTCTGCATACACGGATATATATACTTTTGTTAATACGTTGGGAGATATAAGACTGATAAGCGAGCAAATAAACTACATTGAATTAGTCATGCAGAAAGATACGTGCGAACGTTTTCCAGGTCATGTTCAAATAGATAAGGGGAGAGAGAGTATGAGAGATCAAAATTAAGATAAATTGCATTACGCTTCAATTACATCACTTAGTTAAACAATTAGTCATTAGTGGAATATAACGAGAATTGCAAACAGACTAATATCAATAGTAATAGTTATAATAACAATAATAATAGTGTTGAAGTGAGTTAAGATAATCTTACTGATAAAGCATAGTTTTAAATGAATCAAGAATAATAATAACAATAAGAAGAAGAGGTAGAATAATAGTAATAACAAGTATAGAATAATAAGTAAAACGTATTACCATGGTAGATTCAGATTCATGACCATCTCCTTTTGTATACAGAGAGCTGGTTTATAAATTCGAATTGCACAGGCCTCTGCAATTGAAAGCATCTTCTTGTTTCTTTGTTCGCTGACAATGGTGAATGACTTGACCGCGTCGATATCATGTCCGTAATCCACAAGATGTTTTGTTATTGAGGATTTTGGGACTTTGCACTCTGCTGTTTTCGACCATTTTGGCAAATGCTCCATCATGCGAGTAGACAATCGCCTTTCCGTACGACCTATGTATTTGCTGCCACAAACACACTCAAATTGATATATGCAGTTTGAAGTGTTGAGGATTGGCGACTGGTCGTCCCCAGGTTGTTGAAGTACTCGCTTGGTGGTGTTAAGGATAACAAGTTTTGCAGCATAATAAGTTCTCTTGATGGCTTTGTCGATTATTCGTTTGACTACTTCCTGTACGTCATCTCCTTTGAGTGGGGCAGACTGGTTTAGACAGGTTTCTTCGGAACTGTTTGGATTGTTTTGCAGGGGCTAATTTATTTGGAGTATTTATTAATGAACTTCTCAGGATATTCATTCTTAGATAAAATATCCTTCAGAGATTTTATTTCATGCTCAATAGTGCTGTCAGAACAAATTTTTCGTGCTCTATGGAACAGTGTTTTGACTAAGTTCTTTTTATACTGGATTAGAACAAAGCTCTTGAAATGCATGTACTGTCCTGTCCATGAAGACTATCTAAATATAGATCTTTCGATTGTGCCATCATTCATTTTGGCTAGAAAAACGTCTAGGAATTTAATAGTATCGTTTTCCTCGTGTTCTACTGTGAAATTGAGATTTGGATGGCATGAATTGAATTTTATCAACATGTCTTCCGCTTTTGATCTGCTTTCATAGACAACAAAATGTCATCAACATATCTTAGGTATACATCCGTTTCCTGTATATGTTGCTGCAAGGTACCGGTTTCTAGGCGTGACAAGAATAAGTCTGCAAAAATTGGTCCCAAATGGCTTCCCATTGCGACACCATCAACTTGATGGAATAGACGCCCGTCGAATTGGAGGTGGACATTTTTAGTACATAAAAGTAGCAATTTCCTCAATTCTGATGTTGGAATGGGTATGTCTTCAGCTTCTTTATATACGAAGTCGAAAGTCTCAACGACTGGCACATTTGTGAAAAGGGAGGTAACATCGAAAGAGACCAAATGGTTATCAGATACAATCGAAATCTTTAATTTGCTTGACAGACTGAAATTAATCAGAAACTATATACGTTCCGAAGCGTTTCCGCAGGGGCTGCAACAGTTCAAATAGCCACTGTGCTAATTTGTGGTATGGTGAGTTTATCGTCAAGAGTATGGGTCTTAACGGTGCTACTGGTTTGTGTATTTTAACGCGTCCGTATAGTTTTGGGATTCGTGACCCAATCGGTTTGATATTTGTATATGTGTTTTCATCAATGTTTTTGTTTTTGAAGAGTTGCCGTAGATGCTGCACAGTTTTCCTTTCGGTCGACAATGTTTGATCTTTTGCATGATCATCCAATTTGAATTCAGATTCATCAGACAGAATTTGATGCATTTTTTAGAGATTATCTTATTCATTAGCACTACGCTTTGTCCTCGTAAAATAACAAGAGTATTGTCTTTTCAGAGCTTGTTTAGTGATCTTCAGTATTCTTTGGTGATATACGACTTTTGATTAGTCGGCATGATTCGAAATTGATGAGCAATATCAACCATCTTTGATTTCAACCAGCATGTAGCATGTAGCCCCATAAGTTGGTCATAAAGATTTTCGAATTGGCATTCGATGTCAATTCGCTTTATCTTTTTCATAGGAACACAGAAGATGAATCCCAATGACAGAATTTCTGCTTGTTCTTTTTGACAGGGAAACATCAGATAAATTATGTGCGTCGGTGGCACAGTGGTTAGGACTTTCGCCGACCATGCACATGGTCCGGGGTTCGAGCCCACGCCGACGCACACTTGATATCTATGGTTGGCCTGCGAATTTTGGGCTACCGATATCCATGCTGAAAATTCCACATTTGTACCAAAAATACGGTGTGGAATCAAGCTGTAATCAAAAATAAAAAATAAAATAAATAATTAGATATATCCACGGGGAAAATTTCATTCGGCGGTTTTGGATGAAGTGATTTCTTCAGTTTCTTTTCTTCTCATAATAATAATTACTTTCAGTTTGGACATTTTTCCACCGGGAAATAATCTGGTTGACTTGAAGTATGCGGATGATATAGTCCTGCTCCAAGATGAAGACGCTGACAACATGCAGCAGAGTCTTCCGAACACTTTGAGTTGAGCAGCAATCTTAGAATGTTTGACATGCGATTCGCTCATGCTGTTGCTGTCAATTGTGAGCTGATGCTACACGACCGACTGGACTACATTGACTTCTAGCTTAAAGATACGCCGGAGTGAAGTGGTAGAGCGTGTTGACCACTTCACTTATTTGGGGAGTTGATTCAGCCAGTGCCAACAGCTTGATCACTGAAGAAGTCTCTGCACGGACACAGAAGGCTCGTTTGGTATATGCCGACTTACGCCATCTCTCACTGGCTTAGTAGACGCGATATCCAACCGGCTGTCGACCAAAGGGCGTGTGTACTACTCAGCACCAGTTCGCTTTGTCACGCTTCATGGCTGGCTGGCTAGCTGGTTGTGAAAGATGACCATTTAGAGTGGAAGACATGAAAAGGTTAGCTAGCCAGCTGTCTTTGATCACAAGCGCCTCCGTTCTATTTCCCGTGTTAAGTGGTGTAATAATGTGAGCAATATGGAGGTGCTAGGTAGGTAGGTGGGAGGGGAAATAAATCAACGAGGTTGTGAAGTTACGCCGGTTGAGATGGTTAAGACATGTGTTACGCATGCATGCCTATCCATCGCCATCCTCGACAGGCAATGTTATCCCCTGACATAGCATCAGGTTGAAAAGAAGCTACTGGTAGTCAAACCAAAACATGGCTTTATCATCAGTTAATGGAATCCTCAACAGTAAAGTAAAACGTATCACCATGTTAGATTCAGAGTGACTACCATCTCCTTTTGTTCACAGAGACCTGGTTTATAAACTCGAATTGCACAAGTCTCTGCGATTGCAAGGATCTTCCTGTCTCTTTGTCTGCTGAAACATGATACTCGATTCGATTCTAGTGTACAGTGTTTGGCTGAAAGAACCAAACAGGAATTGTCATTATCTCCTTTTCATATATCCTCCTACACAACAACTAACTACAGTTTGGATGAATGAAGCTGCTCAATTTGTTGCCAATAGGGCAACTCTCAGACATAGTCATTTTAGCATGTGGTTTCAGTCATCAAGTAGTGAAGGTTAGCTAGTTCAGAAAGTATCTACACTGAAGTAAGTAATCTGTAACTTTTCATTGTGATGACTGTCTTTTACAATTCTGTTCAGATAACCAGATCTGTCTGTGGGGATTGTCGATATAAAGTCAGCACTGGACGACACTAACGATTCATTTACTCACAAGTCTTCAATTGAAGGGGTCAGTGAGAGTTTGATGTTTCTTCCACAAACATACATTTATCAAAAATCATTCAACAGCTATATGAAGATGCCATATAGCAAATAATTCACACCGGAGGACCACGCAGTGAAGATGGCATTTAAGACAAAGATGGCTACAATCACCAATGTGATATTCCTGGATCATGCGATTGTTACTACGGCTTGGAAGATGGGCGTATGTTCGGCTGACAAATACACCCTAGAGGATCTGCATTTTGCGGATGATTTATGTTTCATGTCACACAACCATCAGTCGATATCAATCGGAAAAATCGAAAGGTTCAGACATTTGGCATGAGCGCCCTTCCAACTACTCACTGCAGGATTTCATTTACACGCAAACCCTTTCCTGTATGCACAGTATCAACTGACTGGCTAGAAATGGATGATAAGAAACAAGGATTTCTGGCAGACAGTGACAGACGGTCAGTAACCTATAACTCTGTAAATGTGTGAATAACGAAATGGAGGTTGATGAATTGGTTATACACTGAAGAAATCTTCAACTGACATGAAACGGTATGCCCTCTAATCCAACCAGAATGGGAAGCACAAGTTACTAGGTTTCTGAAAGGGGATATGGAAATCATGTGTGTCGAGGAAATAAAGACTGATCAGCAGTCGTGAAGTGGAGTCAGCCAAGAAAAGCAGTACATTAGTCACATCTTAGGATGGGTAACTAAAACGCCGGAGAGAACACTTACAGGGGCAATTCAACTGGTCTACGACCATGCCTGATGCGCCCTGAATCCAACATTCACCTGAATGGGGTGTTGGCCATCCGACTTAAACGGAAGTTACAAAAGCTGTATCTAATCTGAAACGAGATACGGTAGTTTCACTTGATGAAGTGAATCCAGAGGTGATCAGGGACGATGATGAGCTCTGCTGATTGAGTTAACAAAGACATTAGGTAATATGAGGGAACCAGACGGACTCCCGGTGGACTGGTGCAAATAACTGATTGTCCCAGCTTATAAGAAGGGAGACAACCGTACTGAGACAATAACTAAGGTTCTGGAATCAGCAATCAGGATTAGACTGAGCGTTGCCTTGGAGAAGTAAACGTACGTGTGAAACCTAGGTCATCTTTAGGCTAGGAAGAGGGTGCATTCATCATTTCTTCACCCTTCGGTAGATCCTAGAATAGAGGTACACTTACTGATGTACAAAATTTGTCATATTTCTTGACCTGAAGGCAGAATTTCACTGACAGGTGTCACGGAAATGCTCGACTGTAAAGAGAGTTCCGTTAGGTAGACGTGTTGTAGAAGACCTCTGGAAAGTGAAATGACCTCCCAGTGAAGAGAGATCGCTGGGATACTGGGAACAACATTTCAAGTAGCAGTTCCAAGTGTTATGTAGTCTCACTAAGTCACCAGTCATACAACTTGCAGATGAGTAGTAGGTGAATATGAGACCTCCCCTTATATCTTTTGATCAAAGGTCACGAAAAATACCCATTTGTTCATAAGTAAAAACAGTTTGTTATTGTTCAGCGAAGAAATTTATTTTCAACGACTTCATTTTCAAGCTGTACAGTCGTATTTATATTACAGAAAAAGTTATTAAGTGGCACTAAATAATTGCTCAGTCAATATACATATATGTAAGTGATAAGAATAACGATAATTAAAATGTTATAAGGGGTAGAGTTGAAGTGGATGGATTACAAAATTGTTTTATAAGTGAATTGATACCAAAAATATTTTTTTTTAATTTCAGACGTTGTCTAAAAATTTTAAAAATTAGGGCTACGATTACGATAAGAATAAAGATGTGAAGTGAAGTGGAATGAATTCAAGTGGTAAAATAAAATAAAATGAAAACTAGAAAGAACAATGCTATGACCAAGGTAAAGGTTGAATTCCTCGTTTCACTTCCTTGATGTTAGGCTAGATAGAAGAGAGGATGGCACGCTGTTAAGGTCGATTTACCGAAAGCCAACAATCACAGGGCAGTACACTAACTTCAACAGTTGGGTATCTTTAGGGAGAAAGAGAAACCTTATTCATTCCTTATGCTCCAGAATTCGTAAAATCTGCTCTACAGAGACAATTGGTAGGGAACTAGATAACCTCCGATCAAATCTCCTTAACAGTGGATATCCTACAAGGTTTATTGAACATAACATCAAGAAAGAATTCGCCCCTAGACAAATCATAGTGCCAAAGAAAAAACTGTTTATGAGTCATGCATTCAAGGTTGACACTATTTCGGAATTGATTAAACATCGTCTATCTAAATGTAATAAACGCACTTTTCCTGCAGCTGACTTGGAACTAGTTTTTACCAGCCGAAACATGATTACACAATGCGTCAAGGATAGATTACCGCTTATGTCCACATCTATGTGCATTTACTCTTTTACCTGCTCTTGTGGAGCTGATTATATTGGACGTTGTAAGCGTACTCTCCGAAAACGTGTAGCTGTACACTATCCGGTTTGGTTAATGAAAGGCGAACGCAGAAATGCAAATTCGTCTATTTGTGATCACCTGTTAGAGTCTGGTCATTTAGCCCCACGTGATTCATCCTTCAAGATTATCTACATAGCAAAATCGAATCGATCCAAAAGTTTACGTTTTCTTCACTTATGCATAGCCGAAGCTTTACCTATTTATGAACAGAAACCTAAATTATGTGTTCAAAAACGTTTTGTCAAACCCCTTTCTTTACATAGGTCATAGTAATGTTCTTTCTAGTTTTCATTTTATTTTATTTTACCACTTGAATTCATTCCACTTCACTTCACATCTTTATTCTTATCGTAATCGTAGCCCTAATTTTTAAAATTTTAGACAACGCCTGAAATTAAAAAAAATATTTTTGGTATCAATTCACTTATAAAACAATTTTGTAATCCATCCACTTCAACTCTACCCCTTATAACATTTTAATTATCGTTATTCTTATCACTTACATATATGTATATTGACTGAGCAATTATTTAGTGCCACTTAATAACTTTTTCTGTAATATAAATACGACTGTACAGCTTGAAAATGAAGTCGTTGAAAATAAATTTCTTCGCTGAACGAAAAGAAACTGTGTTTGATCATAGGTGTCTGAGTTCTGACTCCTGTGTTGAGTGAAATAATATGGTGAGTACCATTGAGGCTGACCGTGCAGTGTTGGGTAAAGAGAGAGATTCAATCGGTGGGGCTATTAAACTGTATCAGCTGAGATGACTAGAACCCCGTAGAACTCATTCTAAGTCATGGCCTCATTGTACAATAGTGTTAGATGACATATAATCAGGTCGGAAACAAGTTCGCAGTCGGTGGACTAAAACCTGGCATCAACCTATGGAGTCTTAAATAGTTGGTGTGAACCGCATCGGGATGTGTGGACTACCTGGTTGAGGTCCTCACGATACCATGTAACAATGGCTTGAGTCTGTTGGTGATATGACTCAAAATCTTTCTCAGTGGCACAGATGCATTCTCTTTTTGTGTGTGTGTGTGTGTGACATCCCGTATCACTTAATTCCTACGTTTCTCCATATAACTATTCTTTCCCTCCCATACAACTCTGCCTAATACATAATAATAATAATTATTATTATTTACTTTATTCCAAAAACAGTACTTGTGATACAGAATGGAATTTTCAGCATTAATCACAATATTATTGAATCTAATTTCCTCAAAATAAAATCACACAGAAAATTCTCCACATTTACAACAGGAGTAATGTTAAAAACATGCAGCATATAAAGTGGAGATAATGATAATGATAACGGCTAAGGTAATAATAATAATAATACAAGTGAAAATTGCTTTGGGCTTGTTTCACACAGTATTGTCGATGCGGTATAGAAATCCTAACATGTTTAAAAATACTGAATATAATGTTCTCTTTATTTGATATGGTGAGGGGTAAAACAAAGATTACAACAGTCACAGAGATAAGTTGGTGTTTGCAATTATGAGAGTAAAACAAACGAATAAGCAACAGGACCATAAATATAATAGAAATAATAAAAGTAAAACTTGAAGGTATATAAGGATGGAAATTGTTTAATTACTAGATGAAAAAAGGTTAGTTCAATTGTTGCCTGACACTATTTTCATCACATAAAATACGGTATCATAGAATTTTTATACTTAGACGTGCGAGCATACAGTTTTCTGAAGTTACTTTTTCTTCTACCTGAGGAGATGCAAGATGAAAGCTGAGGGTGCTGTGGTAGATGCTCCAAGTCAGACAAAATCCCTTTAGCAAATTTATTGCACGAATTCAAGTGCCTATCGACAACGAAGTTAACTATGTGGTCCACTGGGACACCACTCACCCCCCTACTGACAGTCTTCAGCATTCTACGAATTGTGACATTGTCTTTTTTAAGCAAACCAGGAAAGAATAAGCAGGGGTGAACAATAAAGAAGAATAGGTAGGATGCAAGAGTTTATGAACTGTAAGAGGATGAGGGGTTGAGTTACGCCTGAGGAGTTCCTTAACTTCTTAATGTAAAATGTCAGGCAGAATATTTTATTGGAGATTGCTAAGACATGGGAAGACCAGGAGAGATCAGAAGAGAGAATGAGTCCAAGATACTTAATTTCTGATTTGATTCCTATATCATTGTCGTCAATTTTACAAGTGTCATGAGAATCGATGACTTCTTTTAACTGTCGTTTACATCTTAAGCTGAAATCAACAGTTTGACACTTAGAAGGATTCAGTTTAAGACCGTTAGACTCAGACCATTTACTGACTCCCGACAGAAAGCTACTTATTTTGGTGCAATCTAGCTGAGAATTAACAGCCATTGAAACCGTTAAATCATCAGCGTACTTCACAAAGTTTATTTCATCAGAGTGAGGCAAGTCATGCAAGAAGAAAGAAAAAAGAAAAGGAGAAAGAACAGCACCTTGAGGGACACCAGCTTCAGTAGGCAATGAAGTGGAAGACTTCCCTTTATATACGATGTACTTTTTTCTATCTGAGAAATAGGAATGTCACCAGTTAACAGCCCAACATTCTGTTTGACTAGCCGCAAGTTTATTTAATAAGATGTCCCTAGGGACCGAGTCGAAAGCAGATGTATAGTCTAGGAAGGCTTAACGAACAAATCTAGCCCCCTTGTCTAAACTGGAAGCAATGTTATGATATAAGACGGCAGCTGCATCTAAAGTGCTTCTACTGTGCTTATAGGCGAATTGTTTAGGGTCATTAAAGGATTTAAGCGAGGGTACAAGACTAAGTAAAAGTAATTTCTCCATATTTATAAAATTAAATTTCTAAAACCTCAGCGAAATTGAAATGATTAATTCCAACATTTCATTCAGCAATCTCTCACTCTGCGCTCAATTATTTTGCAACTATCCGGTCAAATATTAATCACAGCTCATATGTAATTTCTCCATAGTTTTCAAAAAAAGGAGAGTTAATAGCAATGGTTCTAAATTCGACACACCCTCCAGTGTCAATCCAGTGACGATTTAGGTATAGGTACAAATTTAATCCTTCGGAATGCCTTTCTTTCGCTTCCTTTGTGTTTTACATGGAGTGGAACAATCGGAAGCTTTACGCTCCTGTGCGAAAATCTATATTGTTGGATATCAGTTAGTTAAAAACACCGTCTTATTATTCATTAGTTGATATAGTAACATAGACTGGGGATGCAAATTACAGATCACGTGTTTATACGATTTTAATCGTTTAGTTACTGAATCATACCGCATTTAACTATTCAGGGGTAGGTGCCTTTTATAGATTTTAAGACATAGTTGACATATCAGCCTCACTTATCACCTGACACAAACTGAGTCCTGGGTCACTAACTGGTTGCATTCCTACTTCTCAAACAGAATGCAGTACACTGTATACAAAGGCAAATCCTCCTATGCTGTGCTCACTGAAGCTGGTGTCCCCCAAGGTGCTGTACTCTCCCCACTTCTCTCTTCTTTCTACATGACTTACCACCTTCAAATGACATTAACTTTGTCAAAAATGCCGACGACCTTACTGTATCTTTGCCTATCAAATGTCAAAGTGACTGCCCTAAACTAAACGGCTTTTTATCAGAAATCAGCCAGTCGTCCAAGTAAAACGGTTTTACCACCTTAAATCCCTCTAAATGTCAAAAAGTCAATTTCACCTTTACGCATAAATCTGACCTAAACAAACTGGTTAGCACTCACGAGGTGTGCAACATTGATGGCACTGAAATAGAGACCAAGTCGGAAATTACATATCTGGGCGCCATTCTATCTGCTGATCTTTCCTCGTCGTCTCATATCTTCATGATTTCTAAGAAAATATTCCGTCCTGCCTTCTACATCAAGAAGTTAAGACATTCTGGAATAACCCAACTCAACCCTTACTCCTACGATTCGTTAACTCTTGCATCCTGCCTATTATTCTCTATTGTTTCGCCTTAGTTTTTCCAAGGCTGGCTACTGAAGACAGACTATATCTTATTACGTAGGATGTTAAAGGTTGTCAGAAGGGTGGTAGGCAATGTGCCACTTAACCAGCTTGTTAATATTCTGGTGGACAGGCACATGGACTCATGTGAAAAATGGGCGAAATCCATTTTATCTGACTCACAACACCCTCTACATTCACAACTCTCCCCATGTATCTCTTCAGGGAAAACCAGAAGCCTATATAGGAAACTATATTCGCGCACTAGTAAGTACAAAAACTCAACCATACCTTACTTAGCTCGTGTTCTGTGCGATAAAGGATGCATTAGGCGTGAAACCTTTAACTTATTAAATAGTCAGTAGAACAACTGGACCTCGTCTTTCCAACTCATATCATCTATAGGTACAACGTTTTCTTTCTTTTCCTTTTCTCTCTTCCTTACAAGAACTATTTAAAACATTCTTCTTCGTTCTCTCACACTCTGTATATCTCGACCTTTTGTTACCTCCTACGCCAGTAAATATGCTAGCATCTACTATTCCAACATCTTCAAACATTCTGTTCACTTTTGGCTTTGCTGCCGACAGACATGCCAATATGTTGTTGTCAAAACTAACTGAGAATACCCTTAATCTATGTAGAATTTTATTTATTGTTAATGTACTAACTGAATGCAATACTGTAGTAAAATGCTGAGAATTCCATTCTGTATCACAAGTACTGTTTTGGAACAAAGCAAATTATTATTATGAATATAATAAATTGTTGCGGTGAATCTAAATTATCAGTATCTGCTTCCCATCGGCCTATAGAATGAAAGCTTCACCGAGCTCAACTTGATGGCTAGCTATGAAATCCACGGTATGCATTTCTCCCTGTTTTGGAAATGCCAGCTAGATATATACGTGCATTTCAGTGAATAATGTTGCTCTAAGTGAAACTCAAAAACTCACACTGGGATTATGAGTCTCGAGAACCACCTCTCAGTCAGTGGACACTATTTGTTACTTGTTATTAGAACTTTTACATTTTCTGCTGTTCAACTCCCCTGGTTTTATGATCTATAATAATAATACTAATTTATATTTCGTATAAACAGGTGAGTTTACGAGAAATGCATACCATTTTAACAGGCATGATCAGTAATCTTATCAATTACATTCCTGAAGTATCATATATTAACACTTTTTCAAAAGTTTGAATTGTTCAATTATTGTACAAGCAATTAGAGCAGGTTCTTATAAATGTTAGATTGTAAGGTTACCATCAAAGTTGAGCGACAACCCAAATTTCGTTCTGTTTCCTGCTGATAGTTATGGTCAACCAGTGAACAGTGAGTGTTATGCCGCCACGTGATTGAACGCTATCTCAGGAAGAGAAGAAAATTCTGCGCAGCTGCAAAATGGTATAAAATGCAATCATGAATAATACATTATTGGAAGTAGATTTACAAGTCAAATACAAGAAGAAGCTATATAGTGCTTGAAAAGATAGTAGACATTTGGTATGATGTTTTCGATGAAGATATAGCTTGTTCAAACATTGATGTTGTTGTGTTTCTAATCAAAGCAACCAGACTATGGGAAAGCAACAGATATGAACAAAGATCAAGTTTTAGCTTTAACAATGGCCTAGGTAGTTAACATAAAGTAGAGAATAATAGTGAGTAAATAAAAAGATTATTGTGGGGTGTGTAAGTGATATTTAAGTGAGGAGTGAATTCAAAAATCTGGAAAATTAGAAGCCGTAGAACAAGCTGACCTGTAAGATGTCTGTAGGGCCTAATGAGTAGCAAATTGACAAGAAGCTGAACAGGCTTGTAGATGGTAGGAGCAAAAGCACTTTTTTATTTATAATTTAGATCTGTACAACCCTTATTATTATTATTCTTTTGTTAAGACTCCAGACTGATGTTTAATTCTCGAGCTGTCAAAAAATGCATGTTGCTGTCCTACAGATCGGAGTGATTGACATTTGTGACCACTACCACATCTGCTGATCAGCATGCGCCACCCTCCCTGCCAAACGATCAAATATTAAACACGCTTTCTACTTTGAGATTTAACCGTCACGCTTTGGCGAAATCCATCCCAATGAAGTTGCTCAACCAGAACTTCAGAAGTTTACCACATCGAGTTTCGACTATATAACTGAAGACAACCCTCAACTATTTACTTCCTTGGGTAATGTGTCCACCAAGTTTATGATAGCAAATATAATATTGGAAGTCAATGAGGACTATGTTTTAACCAGACGCAGAGAGTATTTATTATTATTTCTTTTGGTCTAGAGTGGAACTTTAGACATCAACAGCACACCACACACATCTCATCTGCAGTTTTCTGCAGCCCCCTTTATGTGGCTACAAAAATCCACATATACCTTCGTTTGCCTCCCCCTTCAAACACACACACACACACACACGATCTCGCCCACGCCACTGTTTGACCCCCAGTTCACTGTTTTCCACTAGGATTTCACTCATTCGCCTAACACATGATGTCATTCAATGGTCTTCTGAGACAGTATCCCATCTGCCTTCATTTTCTCCTGCATATCTGATTGACAGTGGATTCGTTGGTTGGTTCGTTACCAGAGTGGCTTGTCACTGTCACTCTTCTCTGGTCATCTAATATTCAGTGTGAAGCTAAGACAGTTGTTGATGAAAGTTTTCAGTAACCTATTAAAAATACTTTTGATTACACGTCAGGTATCCGAACCATATAGAACTACTGGCTTGACACTTTTTGGTTTATTCCTTTAGGTTCCAAGTGGAACATAGGGCGACGTCAAGCTAGAGGCTTGGAGTTTCAGTAGCAGTGGTGTTTATTTCTACGCAATGAGGCTGCTAGCCTCAGTACCTTGGGGCATTTTGTTAAACAAGCTTGGTGAAACTCAAACTGACTGTTGGGTTGTCAAATGGCTGCATTCTTATTTCTCAGGAAGAAACCAGTACACTGTAAATATCAGTCAGGGAAAGTCGTTGACTTCGTTGCTTACTGAGGCTGGTGTCCCTCAAGGTGCTGTCATTTCTCCTTTTCTGTTTTCTTTCTTTTTGCATGACTTGCATCACTCTGATGATGAAATGAACTTTGTTAAGTATTCCGAAGATCTAACTATTTCAATGTCTGTTAACTCCCAGCTAGACTAGACTGTATTGAGATGAACAGCTTTCTATCAGGAATTAGCAAATGGTCTTCGTGTAACGGCCTTAAACTAAATCTTTCCAAATGTCAGACTGTTAATTTCAGTTTCCAATGTGAGTAAAAGAAAGTTAAATGAAGCTGTTGGTTCCTATGACCGTTTCAAAATTGATATAGAAATTAAGTCTGAAGTTAATTATCTTGGATTAATTCTTTCTACTGCCATAACTATCCTGGCCTTTCCATGTCTTAGTGATTTCTAAAAGAAAATCTTGTCTGGCTTTTTACATTAAGCAGTTAAGGCACTCCTCAGGCATAACTCAACCAACTCCTCCTCTTACAGTTTGTCAACTCGTGCATCTTACCTATTCTTCTCCTGGATTGATTGAAAAAGACTATGTCATACTTCGTAGAACTCTGAAGACTGTAAGTTATGCGAGTGATATCCCATTAGGCCACATCGTTGTCATTGTCACTGATAGGCACTTGATTTCATGCAACAGATTCGCTAAAGGAATTTTGTCAGACTGTGAGAATCCACCACAGCTCCAACATTGTGTCTCTTCAGGTAAAACATGCAGTGATTTCAAAAGACTTTATACAAGTTCATCTAAGTATAAAAATTCCACTAACCATATTTGGCTGCACGTATTTCATGTGATGAAAATAGTTTTAGGCATGAACTAACTAATTAACCTTCTTTGCACTACTAAAGAAACCATTTTCCTCCACCCTTACACCATCAAGCTTTATTGTTGTTCTTCTTCTTATATTTATAATCCTCTCAATTTTTTGTCTTTATTTGTTTATTTTTCGTAAGTGTAAACACCATTTAAGCTGTGTTATAACTGTTAATTTTGTATTTCCCCTCACCATGCTGCCATATCGACAGAACATTAGATTCAATACTTTATGATAGCATGCTAAAATTTCCAAACTGACTCGACATTACTGTTTGAAACAAACTCAATGTTATTATCTTTATTATTATTACTACTTTATTATTATATTTAATGATCTCAATTCATGCTTCGAATATTTTTATGGACAAATTTCCCTGCTTAATTTTGTTTTAAATTTTAATTTTATTTATATTTTGAGTAAATCAGGTGCAAGGTGTTGTGACAAATGCTGAGAATTCTATTCTGTATTATAAGTACTGTTTTCGGAATAAAGTAGATTATTTTTACTATTATACCCAACCTTCCCTCTTTACCAGTCTTATAACTGGCTTAGCAAGGTAAATGAATGTGTCGGCTAGTGATCGGACCGGGAGCCACATGCAAGGTCGGCGAGCATTCTACCTCTGTGCCACCGACTCACGAATCGACACTAGTATTACCGATTTCATTCTTGTTTTTTTTATACAAAGCGGAGTAGGTATCCACACCAATCCCAGAGCGATGAATATCTGTTCCGCTTCTTCAATCCTGCCTTTGATATCCTAATCCGTGCTGCATGTTTAATGAAACGATGCAGCCTAAATAACTGAAAATTAGCGACCTCCTTCAAATTTATTCCGTTGATAGTGATTGGAGCTTGTTATTAATTGTTGGTTGATTGGTTATCTTTATCACCTCCATTTTTCGCTGCGTTCACCTGAAGTTCCCTCTTCAATGCTCCTTCGGCCAAATTGTCTATTTTCTCTCGTAGATCTGTAGGGTTTATGTGACATTAAACTTAATCATCTATGAAGTCCATATCTCCCAGAATCTTCGCATTAGCCTAATGGATTGCTGTCTCCATACATCTCACGGCCTGGTGCATAATCCCGTTCATAACACAATCAGGAATATCGCGAATGCCAGTAGGCGGAATTGTTTTACTCCTGCCTTCACTTCAAATGCTTCGGTGAATTTTCAGTTGTGAATTTCTTGATGTGTGGCATAATCATACAGCTTTTGAATAGAGCGGATAAAGGTTTGGGGCATTCTGGAGTTCTGAAGCTGATGTTTTCAATCTACTTAACAGTTAACGCTGTCAAATGCCTTTTCAAAGTCAGTTGAGTTGAGCTAGAGAATGAACAGAGTTAAAATAATGTTAGTTTACGTCGACCAACTGTCTGAAGCGAAAAAGACTAGTCTTGTGTCAATGAACTTGAAATATTGAGCAAAGACTAGGTACGCGAGGTGGAGCAGCAGAACAAGGTAAAGGTTGGTTGAATGATAAGAAAATTACCAACCGAATAATAAGAATGTGGGACGCTTGAAGAGTCTTACTAAATTGGTATTTTGATAGGGTTTTTAGTTTTAAATAATTAGTTTCCTCTATGAATTTCGAAAAAATAATACAAGAATTGAACAAATGTGAAGAGGGTGTGTAAATATATAAGAGGAGCATATGAGATTGATAATAGTGAATTGATTATGAAAGCAAAAGCAAACTAAAAGTAAAATTAAAAATTAAAAACAAAAGAAAAATCAAAATGTTTTACAGGGAACGACTAGTGAAGAGGTTAAGGCCAAGGAAGAGTAGGAGACTGGACAAACTTTTTCTGTATACAGAGTTCAGGATTGTAATGCTGAGTTCCATAGCTGGGTCCCTTTGAGAAGGAAGAGAAATCTGATACACTCCTTATCCTCTAGAATAAGGAGGATATGTTCAAGTGATACAATCGATGGGGAACTGGGACGACTCAGACAAGTTCTCATAGAGAATGGATATCCTCCAAGTAAATATGTGTAAAACTTGGGCACTGTGGTAGTAAGTACCTCCATATCAGTTTGTTTATTAGATGTATCACACAGGGAAACAGTATTGTATACTGGATGACGTTTCGAACACAATTTATTATTCATAATCGTATCAATTGCGGTCACACGACTTTGAGATTTGAGTTTTATAGTTTTCTTTGTCGTCTCCTATTTGTCGTATGGGCAGTAGAATTTTCCATATATCTGGGACAGGTGTTGAATCGTTTCTATTACATGTATTTGCCGTTGATTCGATAAACAAAGCTTCTGTTATCAATCTCTCCCTATACCATGTGACATTAGATTTTAAAACTGTCATCCTATCCGATCCTATTGTATGGTTGTGTGTAATTGTATGTAGTTAGTGCTATAGCTGAACTATTTTCTAGACTTCTTATCTTATTTGAGTCAACCAATCTAGAACAGGGGCAGTCAGACTAGCCGAACATAAAAACCTAGCTAAATCTAGATTGGTTGACTCAAATAAGATAAGAAGTCTAGAAAATAGTTCAGCTATAGCACTAACTACATACAATTACACACAACCATACAATAGGATCGGATAGGATGACAGTTTTAAAATCTAATGTCACATGGTATAGGGAGAGATTGATAACAGAAGCTTTGTTTATCGAATCAACGGCAAATACATGTAATAGAAACGATTCAACACCTGTCCCAGATATATGGAAAATTCTACTGCCCATACGACAAATAGGAGACGACAAAGAAAACTATAAAACTCAAATCTCAAAGTCGTGTGACCATAATTGATATCCTCCAAGATTTATCGAGAAAAGCATAAAGTTAAGGGAAAAGCCTAGAAGAATCCAGACGGTGCCGAAGAAACTGCTATTTATGACTGTTGAATTTAAAGGTGATACCGCAGCTGAGATCCTGAAGAATCGCTTATGCAGATCACTGAGGAAAGCCTTCTTTATGGCTGACAAATGGTCAACGGATGTGTGAAGGATAAACTGCCGCTTTGGGCCACCTGATTGTGTGTTTATAAATTCACCTGCTCGTGTGGAGCTAGTTATATTGACCGCAAAACTTGGCGCACACTTTCCAAACGCATCTCTGAACATTATCCGGCATGGTTAGCAAAAAGACAGTGCAAGACAATTACTAGCTCAATTCTCGAGAATTTGGTGAACTGAGGCCACGTAGAGTCACCAGAGTCGTTTTTCAATATCATCTATAAAGTGAAGCCAAATGGTACAAAGGGCGTCAGGTTTCGGCTTTTGTGTATGGCGGAGGCGCTGGCAATTCAGCAGTACAACACAAAATTTTTCAGGCAATCCAATTAGGGACGGAGCTTCAATTGCCAACGTCATCTAGTGTTTCAGGAGTACGAGATGTCTACCTACCTCTGTGTAAACTCCGTCCTATCTTATTGAATTGTTTCATATGTGTAGGTAGTTTACACAAGAACTCTACTCCTTCTTTTATGATGTCGCCATCCAAACGTCGTGTCACTGAGTTGATTCTAAGATAGCGCGCTATGATACTCAAGGCTTGTGGGTCCTGTACAAATGCTGGTGTCTGTTAGAGACAGATTTTGAGTATTAAGAGGTGTAGCAATAAGAAACGATAGGAGATCTGAAAGGCTCGATAAATGTACTTTACCATGTTGAAAATTGCGAGGAATGCATCTAGAGGTAGTGAGTGGTTAACCTTTCCAGTGACTGTTTTATAATGGCATTTATGATATTCATGGGCAGAAGAGGTTATCCAAAGGAAATGTTCAGTGATACTGGAACCACCCAGTAGGGATCAAAAAGGGAAGTGGAAGCAAGAAAGAATAAACAACACTTTGCTAAGTAGAGGTATAGGCTGGTATTTCAGTCCACCATCTGAGAGTCATTAGGATGGCGCTGGAGAACGTAAGATAATAGACTAACACTTGCTGATCTACTGTTGTCAGGTAGCAACTCGATCGGCATTAGTGTAATTCGTCTTGGTGATAAGGTCTTCAAAAGGTTGGGTCAGGCTAACTATTTAGAGAAAGTATGAAGGTAATGTCGCCTAGATTACTAGCTCGCTAGTTTTCTAGCCCGTCCTAAGCCCAGATAAAGAGGGAGGGTTGTGGCGTGGTGCTAGCATCTCCACCCCCAGAACCTAACCAATTTGCTACAGAAAATTCAAAGCACAAATATATTAAAAATTCTAAAAATATAAACAATAACCTTAATTTTCGCTGGAATCGGGGAAGTGAGATGACACAGGCTGTTGAAAGCCTTCGGGAAGCCAGTCAGCCAATGTGCCTTCTTTCGATGAAAGCAAAAGTAAGGATGGTTACCTGGAATGTTCGTACAATGTATGAAGCTGGAAAGGCTGCCAAGGTGGCCGCAGAAATGCGAAGATATGGAATAGAAGTGTTGGGAATCTGCTAGAGCAGATGGAACGGATGTGGCAGGAGCCAGCTACTAACTGGAGAGACCATAATCTATTCCGGTCACCCAGGGGACAATCACGAGCACACCGAGGAAGTGGTCATCATGATGTCACCAACAGCAGCCAAAGCTCTCATGAAATGGGAACTAATCTCCTCCAGGATAATGACAGCCATTATTATCATTATAGTTCTCTTGGGTTCCTAGTGGAACATAGGGCTTCAACTGCACATCTCCACTTGCTTTCCTCTTCTTCTGTACTTTTCACCTGCATCCATGTTAGTCCATACTGTTTCAACTCCTCTTCACACGATCTCCTCCATGTCACCCTTGGACGTCCCACTCGCCGCTTCCCTTTAGGGTTCAACTCGAGCAATGGCCTGACGTGCGCGCGATGTCACCCAGCAACGCCCTCCTCAGCGAGCCAGTATCCAACCCATCCAATATCGTTTTTACGAGCTAGTATAAACCAATTTGATTCCTTTGTGCTCGCTTCTTGATTGTGAGGTATAGGTTCTTGATCTTCGGTAAACTTCTGCGTAGCTTGTCCCGCCACTCGACTGTCGTAGCTTTGGTTGACTCCAAAGGGAGTAGTGCTGGGATTAATTATATGTGGTTTGTAGTATGAGGTATGTTAAGACTGTTACTACTGTGATTGGAGTTGATCCTTTCGCCAGTTAGTCCTTCGGTATTGTCGACAAGAGAAAAGAGATAGTAATAATAATAATAATAGATATAATTAGTGAAGCTATTCAGACTAAGAGACAGAAACGAAAATAGGAAACGTAACAACAGTCAGCTCATTAAGTTTGAAGAATAATATATATATCGGTAATAGTAATAATAATAATAGTAATTATAATATTAATAAGTTGTCAGGAGAGTAAGACGGGAGAGAATGTAAAGAAGTAAAATGACGAGTTTAATTATCTACCCTGATTGGTAAATGCGATTTTAAGGAGATAGGCCATTTGGATGCAGTCCTTGTATCGCTGCATGGTTGTCCAGCCTTCGCTTAAAGGCGTCCAAAGACGGTGCCATAGCTACATCTGCCGGTAAGGATTCCAGGGTCGACAAACCCGCAGTGGAAAGAAGTGGGAGCGCACCCGGGTCCTTGCCCTCTGGTGAGCTATCCTTCTGGGATTTCCACGTGGGAGCCTATACATACTCAACGGCAGAACACCTTTGTTTGGGTGATTCTGGTCATTTGTTATTTTGTAGGCAGTAATCAAATCCCCCCTAAGCCGACGGTAACTAAGTGTGAACAGGCCTAATTTCTTCAGCCTTTCATCATATGGTTTGTTTCGGAGACCAACCACTCCTTTTGTTGCCCATCGTTGGACTAAGTAAAAGTAATTTCTCCATATTTATAAAATTAAATTTCTAAAACCTCAGCGAAATTGAAATGATTAATTCCAACATTTCATTCAGCAATCTCTCACTCTGCGCTCAATTATTTTGCAACTATCCGGTCAAATATTAATCACAGCTCATATGTAATTTCTCCATAGTTTTCAAAAAAAGGAGAGTTAATAGCAATGGTTCTAAATTCGACACACCCTCCAGTGTCAATCCAGTGACGATTTAGGTATAGGTACAAATTTAATCCTTCGGAATGCCTTTCTTTCGCTTCCTTTGTGTTTTACATGGAGTGGAACAATCGGAAGCTTTACGCTCCTGTGCGAAAATCTATATTGTTGGATATCAGTTAGTTAAAAACACCGTCTTATTATTCATTAGTTGATATAGTAACATAGACTGGGGATGCAAATTACAGATCACGTGTTTATACGATTTTAATCGTTTAGTTACTGAATCATACCGCATTTAACTATTCAGGGGTAGGTGCCTTTTATAGATTTTAAGACATAGTTGACATATCAGCCTCACTTATCACCTGACACAAACTGAGTCCTGGGTCACTAACTGGTTGCATTCCTACTTCTCAAACAGAATGCAGTACACTGTATACAAAGGCAAATCCTCCTATGCTGTGCTCACTGAAGCTGGTGTCCCCCAAGGTGCTGTACTCTCCCCACTTCTCTCTTCTTTCTACATGACTTACCACCTTCAAATGACATTAACTTTGTCAAAAATGCCGACGACCTTACTGTATCTTTGCCTATCAAATGTCAAAGTGACTGCCCTAAACTAAACGGCTTTTTATCAGAAATCAGCCAGTCGTCCAAGTAAAACGGTTTTACCACCTTAAATCCCTCTAAATGTCAAAAAGTCAATTTCACCTTTACGCATAAATCTGACCTAAACAAACTGGTTAGCACTCACGAGGTGTGCAACATTGATGGCACTGAAATAGAGACCAAGTCGGAAATTACATATCTGGGCGCCATTCTATCTGCTGATCTTTCCTCGTCGTCTCATATCTTCATGATTTCTAAGAAAATATTCCGTCCTGCCTTCTACATCAAGAAGTTAAGACATTCTGGAATAACCCAACTCAACCCTTACTCCTACGATTCGTTAACTCTTGCATCCTGCCTATTATTCTCTATTGTTTCGCCTTAGTTTTTCCAAGGCTGGCTACTGAAGACAGACTATATCTTATTACGTAGGATGTTAAAGGTTGTCAGAAGGGTGGTAGGCAATGTGCCACTTAACCAGCTTGTTAATATTCTGGTGGACAGGCACATGGACTCATGTGAAAAATGGGCGAAATCCATTTTATCTGACTCACAACACCCTCTACATTCACAACTCTCCCCATGTATCTCTTCAGGGAAAACCAGAAGCCTATATAGGAAACTATATTCGCGCACTAGTAAGTACAAAAACTCAACCATACCTTACTTAGCTCGTGTTCTGTGCGATAAAGGATGCATTAGGCGTGAAACCTTTAACTTATTAAATAGTCAGTAGAACAACTGGACCTCGTCTTTCCAACTCATATCATCTATAGGTACAACGTTTTCTTTCTTTTCCTTTTCTCTCTTCCTTACAAGAACTATTTAAAACATTCTTCTTCGTTCTCTCACACTCTGTATATCTCGACCTTTTTGTTACCTCCTACGCCAGTAAATATGCTAGTTAGCATCTACTATTCCAACATCTTCAAACATTCTGTTCACTTTTGGCTTTGCTGCCGACAGACATGCCAATATGTTGTTGTCAAAACTAACTGAGAATACCCTTAATCTATGTAGAATTTTATTTATTGTTAATGTACTAACTGAATGCAATACTGTAGTAAAATGCTGAGAATTCCATTCTGTATCACAAGTACTGTTTTGGAACAAAGCAAATTATTATTATGAATATAATAAATTGTTGCGGTGAATCTAAATTATCAGTATCTGCTTCCCATCGGCCTATAGAATGAAAGCTTCACCGAGCTCAACTTGATGGCTAGCTATGAAATCCACGGTATGCATTTCTCCCTGTTTTGGAAATGCCAGCTAGATATATACGTGCATTTCAGTGAATAATGTTGCTCTAAGTGAAACTCAAAAACTCACACTGGGATTATGAGTCTCGAGAACCACCTCTCAGTCAGTGGACACTATTTGTTACTTGTTATTAGAACTTTTACATTTTCTGCTGTTCAACTCCCCTGGTTTTATGATCTATAATAATAATACTAATTTATATTTCGTATAAACAGGTGAGTTTACGAGAAATGCATACCATTTTAACAGGCATGATCAGTAATCTTATCAATTACATTCCTGAAGTATCATATATTAACACTTTTTCAAAAGTTTGAATTGTTCAATTATTGTACAAGCAATTAGAGCAGGTTCTTATAAATGTTAGATTGTAAGGTTACCATCAAAGTTGAGCGACAACCCAAATTTCGTTCTGTTTCCTGCTGATAGTTATGGTCAACCAGTGAACAGTGAGTGTTATGCCGCCACGTGATTGAACGCTATCTCAGGAAGAGAAGAAAATTCTGCGCAGCTGCAAAATGGTATAAAATGCAATCATGAATAATACATTATTGGAAGTAGATTTACAAGTCAAATACAAGAAGAAGCTATATAGTGCTTGAAAAGATAGTAGACATTTGGTATGATGTTTTCGATGAAGATATAGCCTTGTTCAAACATTGATGTTGTTGTGTTTCTAATCAAAGCAACCAGACTATGGGAAAGCAACAGATATGAACAAAGATCAAGTTTTAGCTTTAACAATGGCCTAGGTAGTTAACATAAAGTAGAGAATAATAGTGAGTAAATAAAAAGATTATTGTGGGGTGTGTAAGTGATATTTAAGTGAGGAGTGAATTCAAAAATCTGGAAAATTAGAAGCCGTAGAACAAGCTGACCTGTAAGATGTCTGTAGGGCCTAATGAGTAGCAAATTGACAAGAAGCTGAACAGGCTTGTAGATGGTAGGAGCAAAAGCACTTTTTTATTTATAATTTAGATCTGTACAACCCTTATTATTATTATTCTTTTGTTAAGACTCCAGACTGATGTTTAATTCTCGAGCTGTCAAAAAATGCATGTTGCTGTCCTACAGATCGGAGTGATTGACATTTGTGACCACTACCACATCTGCTGATCAGCATGCGCCACCCTCCCTGCCAAACGATCAAATATTAAACACGCTTTCTACTTTGAGATTTAACCGTCACGCTTTGGCGAAATCCATCCCAATGAAGTTGCTCAACCAGAACTTCAGAAGTTTACCACATCGAGTTTCGACTATATAACTGAAGACAACCCTCAACTATTTACTTCCTTGGGTAATGTGTCCACCAAGTTTATGATAGCAAATATAATATTGGAAGTCAATGAGGACTATGTTTTAACCAGACGCAGAGAGTATTTATTATTATTTCTTTTGGTCTAGAGTGGAACTTTAGACATCAACAGCACACCACACACATCTCATCTGCAGTTTTCTGCAGCCCCCTTTATGTGGCTACAAAAATCCACATATACCTTCGTTTGCCTCCCCCTTCAAACACACACACACACACACACGATCTCGCCCACGCCACTGTTTGACCCCCAGTTCACTGTTTTCCACTAGGATTTCACTCATTCGCCTAACACATGATGTCATTCAATGGTCTTCTGAGACAGTATCCCATCTGCCTTCATTTTCTCCTGCATATCTGATTGACAGTGGATTCGTTGGTTGGTTCGTTACCAGAGTGGCTTGTCACTGTCACTCTTCTCTGGTCATCTAATATTCAGTGTGAAGCTAAGACAGTTGTTGATGAAAGTTTTCAGTAACCTATTAAAAATACTTTTGATTACACGTCAGGTATCCGAACCATATAGAACTACTGGCTTGACACTTTTTGGTTTATTCCTTTAGGTTCCAAGTGGAACATAGGGCGACGTCAAGCTAGAGGCTTGGAGTTTCAGTAGCAGTGGTGTTTATTTCTACGCAATGAGGCTGCTAGCCTCAGTACCTTGGGGCATTTTGTTAAACAAGCTTGGTGAAACTCAAACTGACTGTTGGGTTGTCAAATGGCTGCATTCTTATTTCTCAGGAAGAAACCAGTACACTGTAAATATCAGTCAGGGAAAGTCGTTGACTTCGTTGCTTACTGAGGCTGGTGTCCCTCAAGGTGCTGTCATTTCTCCTTTTCTGTTTTCTTTCTTTTTGCATGACTTGCATCACTCTGATGATGAAATGAACTTTGTTAAGTATTCCGAAGATCTAACTATTTCAATGTCTGTTAACTCCCAGCTAGACTAGACTGTATTGAGATGAACAGCTTTCTATCAGGAATTAGCAAATGGTCTTCGTGTAACGGCCTTAAACTAAATCTTTCCAAATGTCAGACTGTTAATTTCAGTTTCCAATGTGAGTAAAAGAAAGTTAAATGAAGCTGTTGGTTCCTATGACCGTTTCAAAATTGATATAGAAATTAAGTCTGAAGTTAATTATCTTGGATTAATTCTTTCTACTGCCATAACTATCCTGGCCTTTCCATGTCTTAGTGATTTCTAAAAGAAAATCTTGTCTGGCTTTTACATTAAGCAGTTAAGGCACTCCTCAGGCATAACTCAACCAACTCCTCCTCTTACAGTTTGTCAACTCGTGCATCTTACCTATTCTTCTCCTGGATTGATTGAAAAAGACTATGTCATACTTCGTAGAACTCTGAAGACTGTAAGTTATGCGAGTGATATCCCATTAGGCCACATCGTTGTCATTGTCACTGATAGGCACTTGATTTCATGCAACAGATTCGCTAAAGGAATTTTGTCAGACTGTGAGAATCCACCACAGCTCCAACATTGTGTCTCTTCAGGTAAAACATGCAGTGATTTCAAAAGACTTTATACAAGTTCATCTAAGTATAAAAATTCCACTAACCATATTTGGCTGCACGTATTTCATGTGATGAAAATAGTTTTAGGCATGAACTAACTAATTAACCTTCTTTGCACTACTAAAGAAACCATTTTCCTCCACCCTTACACCATCAAGCTTTATTGTTGTTCTTCTTCTTATATTTATAATCCTCTCAATTTTTTGTCTTTATTTGTTTATTTTTCGTAAGTGTAAACACCATTTAAGCTGTGTTATAACTGTTAATTTTGTATTTCCCCTCACCATGCTGCCATATCGACAGAACATTAGATTCAATACTTTATGATAGCATGCTAAAATTTCCAAACTGACTCGACATTACTGTTTGAAACAAACTCAATGTTATTATCTTTATTATTATTACTACTTTTATTATTATATTTAATGATCTCAATTCATGCTTCGAATATTTTTATGGACAAATTTCCCTGCTTAATTTTGTTTTAAATTTTAATTTTATTTATATTTTGAGTAAATCAGGTGCAAGGTGTTGTGACAAATGCTGAGAATTCTATTCTGTATTATAAGTACTGTTTTCGGAATAAAGTACGACCTGGCGTTCTCCATCTGCAACTCAATCCTTGACTCAAAAAGATTACGTTGCTATCAGTTTCCGATGATATGGGTGCATACAGAGCACATGTCTGGATTACAACTGTGCTTTGCTGTGTGTCACGTTCATTTTACAATCTGATGATCGTGTTCGTCATAAGTAATCTAGTAGTCCCTGCTACATCTGAGAAGTAACAAACCGAGCTAGAACCCACACAAGCAACAGCCCCCTCGAAATAGTATAGACGAACATTGGCTGCACTTACAATATACTATGACAATGGTGAGTAAAGGGGCACTCGTCTTGAAAGAATACTCCACTAAAGGCCATTGGGTTCCTACTATTTCCTTGCATCTTAACATCTGTTGATCCGTTCCGGTGGATGGCAAGTATGGCGGCGTGCACAATGGCTTTCACGTTTAAAATCAAACGGTGTTTAGGTAAGGGCAGGGAAGTCTGGTGTTAAGATGGTGCGTGTGGGATGGAATCAGCAACCGCATCTAGAAATAGCCGGAAGCTGTCCCTGTTTCTCCTGGCTACTGGCAGCAAGAAGCATGATGCCCACGAAGTGGAAGGCACGTTGATTAACAACCTAAAGAAATAAATGCCTGGGGCGCTGGGTAGAGCACTAAGTGGCAGGTTAGCTGGCCTACATTGCTGTTACGCAATACTGTTAGTTACAGTATGCCGTGGTTGGTTAAAACAGATTCTCCAAACAAAGCGGAGATCTGAGAGAAACTGCATTTTGATGAAATGCTGCAAGGTACCTGAACCAGACTATCGGTCCCAGCTCTCTTACAAGATGGTGGTGAGACCCAATCCAGGGAACTGATTGGATTGTTAACGTGCTTATCTTCTAACAGTCTGCGTAATGCATGTGACAATCACAAGAGCAATAATCTGCTGCTAGATGTGCACTGTAATCAGAAAGAATAGTTGAGGCAACCTAAACATAGTATGATGATGAGTCTACACAATGATAGTGAGCAGCAGAATTGATAAACACTAAGCAGATGGATAAGTTTTCATTGAAAAGTATTTTCACACCGGCAACTGTTACCTTTCCGTGATGGTTTGGCTTCTATATCTCAATGACCCAATGTTAGCTGATATAGGGTCAGGCTGGAAAAAAACTAGCGGAGGTCAAATAAAAACAGCACCAGTCAATGAAATCCACAATAGTTAGTTTAAGCCACGTAGGAAGGTGTAGACTTCTTGGTTGGGGTCCTCAGGACGGTAAAAACCAATGGCTGGAAACAATTGGTGATATGGCTTAAAATCGTTCTCAATGCCTGGCGAAGATGCATCCACTCCTTGTGACTTATGATTCCCAATGAAACTATATTGTTCTTCGTTATTACTATTCCTTTGTCTCACTCCTCTGTTTACTGTCTCTACTATGCATCTCTTCTACTTTCTCCTCTTGCTTTGTGTGCTACATGAAGTGTGGCGACTTGAACTGCCGCACATATATGCAAAGTTCTATGTCGAAAACAGACAGACAAACAGAATGACCCAACGCGCGCTATACCCACAAATGTTCTGCTATGTTTACTAACGGCTTGATCCAGTGAGACACTGTTTCTATTTTCTTCAAACCACGTCATTAACTTAATTTTGGAGATTTCAGACTCAAGACACTAGGCCGAGTAGAAGAGGGGACCTCATTAGCCAGAATTCTAGTATTCCGGGCTTTCGGCAAACAGGCGTCTATGTGTTATCCGGTAGAAGGAGACAGACAGAGTGGTGCCCATTGATACCATTTCATAATCTCCGCTTATACACCACCTAAACGCAGTTTTGGACAAGTAAAGGGTACATATTAGCAGAAGCCGTTCAGATTTAGTCATCTTAGTACATGATTTCTGTCCTCAATTAGGTGAGGTAAGCCATTTCAAAAAGGATATATCGTAGTGACGCCTGGTGCCTTATTACAATGAACTTACTATTGTGATTATCGTTTGCGATTGTGTTCGGATAACCATCTGACTGTGGTGACTGCTGACATCAAGTAGGCGGTAGACACAAATAACTCTAATGAATTCATGAAATTTCAGTAGAACTCGTCAGCTGAATACTCTGCATACACGGATATATATACTTTTGATAATACATTGGGAGATATAAGACTGATAAGCGAGCAAATAAACTACATTGAATTAGTCATGCAGAAAGATACGTGCGAACTTTTTCCAGGTCATGTTCAAATAGATAAGGCGAGAGAGAGTATGAGAGATCAAAAATAAGATAAACTGCATTACGCTTCAATTACATCACTTAGTTAAACAATTAGTCATCTTGGAATATAACGAGAATTGCAAACAGATTAATATCAATAGTAATAGTTATAATAACAATAATATTAGTGTTGAAGTGAGTTAAGATAATCTTACTGATAAAGCATAGTTTTAAATGAATCAAGAATAATAATAACAATAAGAAGAAGAGGTAGAATAATAGTAATAACAAGTAGAGAATAATAAGTAAAACGTATTACCATGGTAGATTCAGATTCATGACCATCTCCTTTTGTATACAGAGAGCTGGTTTATAAATTCGAATTGCACAGGCCTCCGCAATTGAAAGCATCTTCTTGTTTCTTTGTTCGCTGACGATGGTGAATGACTTGACCGCGTCGATAGCATGTCCGTAATCCACAAGATGTTTTGTTATTGAGGATTTTGGCACTCAGCTGTTTTCAACCATTTTGGCGAATGCTCCATCATACGAGTAGACAATCGCCTTTCCGTACAACCTATGTATTTGCTGCCACAATCACACTCAAATTGATATATGCAGTTTGAAGTGTCGAGGATTGGCGACTGGTCGTCCCCAGATTGTTGAAGTACTCGCTTGGTGGTGTTAAGGATAACAAGTTTTGCAGCATAATAAGTTCTCTTGATGGCTTTGTCGAGTATTCGTTTGACTACTTCCTGTACGTCATCTCTTTTTTTTTTGGCAGACAGGTTTCTTCGGAACTGTTTGGATTGTTTTGCAGGGGCTAATATATTTGGAGAATTTATTAATGAACTTCTCAGTATATTCATTCTTAGATAAAATATCCTTCAGAGATTTTATTTCATGCTCAATAGTGCTGTCAGAACAAATTTTTCGTGCTCTATGGAACAGTGTTTTGACTAAGTTCTTTTTATACTGGATTAGAACAAAGCTCTTGAAATTCATGTACTGTCCTGTCCATGAAGACTATCTAAATATAGATCTTTCGATTGTGCCATCAATCATTTTGGCTGAAAAAACGTCTAGGAATTTAATAGTATCGTTTTCCTCGTGTTCTACTGTGAAATTGAGATTTGGATGGCATGAATTGAATTTTATCACAATGTCTTCCGCTTTTGATCTGCTTTCATAGACAACAAAAATGTCATCAACATATCTTAGGTATACATCCGTTTCCTGTATATGTTGCTGCAAGGTACCGGTTTCTAGGCGTTACTTTTTTAAGTCTGCGAAAATTGGTCCCAAATGGCTTCCCATTGCGACACCATCACCTTGATGGAATAGACGCCCGTCGAATTGGAGGTGGACATTTTTAGTACATAAAAGTAGCAATTTCCTCAATTCTGATGTTGGAATGGGTATGTCTTCAGCTTCTTTATATACGAAGTCGAAAGTCTCAACGACTGGCACATTTGTGAAAAGGGAGGTAACATCGAAAGAGACCAAATGGTTATCAGATACAATCGAAATCTTTAATTTGCTTGACAGACTGAAATTAACCAGAAACTATATACGTTCCGAAGCGTTTCCGCAGGGGCTGCAACAGTTCAAATAGCCACTGTGCTAATTTGTGGTATGGTGAGTTTATCGTCAAGAGTATGGGTCTTATCGGTGCTACTGGTTTGTGTATTTTAACGCGTCCGTATAGTTTTGGGATTCGTGACCCAATCGGTTTGATATTTGTATATGTGTTTTCATCAATGTTTTTGTTTTTGAAGAGTTGCCGTAGATGCTGCACAGTTTTCCTTTCGGTCGACAATGTTTGATCTTTTGCATGATCATCCAATTTGAATTCAGCTTCATCAGACAGAATTTGATGCATTTTTTAGAGATTATCTTATTCATTAGCACTACGCTTTGTCCTCGTAAAATAACAAGAGTATTGTCTTTTCGGAGCTTGTTTAGTGATCTTCAGTATTCTTTGGTGATATACGACTTTTGATTAGTCGGCTTGATTCGAAATTGATGAGTAATATCAACTATCTTTGATTTCAACCAGCATGTAGCATGTAGCCCCATAAGTTGGTCATAAAGATTTTCGAATTGGCATTCGATGTCAATTCGCTTTATCTTTTTCATAGGAACACAGAAGATGAACCCCAATGACAGAATTTCTGCTTGTTCTTTTTGACAGGGAAACATCAGATAAATTATGAACATAATTAGATATATCCACGGGGAAAATTTCATTCGGCGGTTTTGGATGAAGTGATTTCTTCTTTTTCTTTTCTTCTCATAATAATAATTACTTTCAGTTTGGACATTTTTCCACCGGGAAATAATCTGGTTGACTTGAAGTATGCGGATGATATAGTCCTGCTCCTAGATGAAGACGCTGACAAAATGCAGCAGAGTCTTCCGAACACTTTGAGTTGAGCAGCAATCTTAGAATGTTTGACATGCGATTCGCTCATGCTGTTGCTGTCAATTGTGAGCTGATGCTACACGACTGACTGGACTACATTGACTCCTAGCTTAAAGATACGCCGTAGTGAAGTGGTAGAGCGTGTTGACCACTTCACTTATTTGGGGAGTTGATTCAGCCAGTGCCAACAGCTTGATCACTGAAGAAGTCTCTGCACGGACACAGAAGTCTCGTATGGTATATGCCGACTTACGCCATCTCTCTCTGGCTTAGTAGAAGCGATATCCAACCGGCTGTCGACCAAAGGGCGTGTGTACTACTCAGCACCAGTTCGCTTTGTCACGCTTCATGGCTGGCTTTTTAGCTGGTTGTGAAAGATGACCATTTAGAGTGGAAGACATGAAAAGGTTAGCTAGCCAGCTGTCTTTGATCACAGGCGCCTCCGTTCTATTTCCCGTGTTAAGCGGTGTAATAATGTGAGCAATATGGAGGTGCTAGGTAGGTAGGCGGGAGGGGAAATAAATCAACGAGGTTGTGAAGTTACGCCGGTTGAGTTGGTAAAGACATGTGTTACGCATGCATGCCTATCCATCGCCGTCCTCGACAGGCAATGTTATCCCCGACGTAGCATCAGGTTGAAAAGAAGCTACTGGTAGTCAAACCAAAACATGGCTTTATCATCAGTTAATGGAATCCTCAACAGTAAAGTAAAACGTATCACCATGTTAGATTCAGAGTGACTACCATCTCCTTTTGTTCACAGAGACCTGGTTTATAAACTCGAATTGCACAAGTCTCTGCGATTGCAAGGATCTTCCTGTCTCTTTGACTGCTGAAACATGATACTCGATTCTTTTCTAGTGTACAGTGTTTGGCTGAAAGAACCAAACAGGAATTGTCATTATCTCCGTTTCATATATCCTCCTACACAACAACTAACTACAGTTTGGATGAATGAAGCTGCTCAATTTGTTGCCAATAGGGCAACTCTCAGACATAGTCATTTTAGCATGTGGTTTCAGTCATCAAGTAGTGAAGGTTAGCTAGTTCAGAAAGTATCTACACTGAAGTAAGTAATCTGTAACTTTTCATTGTGATGACTGTCTTTTACAATTCTGTTCAGATAACCAGATCTGTCTGTGGGGATTGTCGATATAAAGTCAGCACTGGACGACACTAACGATTCATTTACTCTCAAGTCTTCAATTGAAGGGGTCAGTGAGAGTTTGATGTTTATTCCACAAACATACATTTATCAAAAATCATTCAACAGCTATATGAAGATGCTATATAGCAAATAATTCACACCGGAGGACCACGCAGTGAAGATGGCATTTAAGACAAAGACGGCTACATTTTTTTTTGTGATATTCCTGGATCATGCGATTGTTACTACGGCTTGGAAGATGGGCGTATGTTTGGCTGACAAATACACCCTAGAGGATCTGCATTTTGCGGATGATTTATGTTTCATGTCACACAACCATCAGTCGATATCAATCGGAAAAATCGAAAGGTTCAGACATTTGGCATGAGCGCCCTTCCAACTACTCACTGCAGGATTTCATTTACACGCAAACCCTTTCCTGTATGCACAGTATCAACTGCCTGGCTAGAAATGGATGATAAGAAACAAGGATTTCTGGCAGACAGTGACAGACGGTCAGTAACCTATAACTATGTAAATGTGGGAATAACGAAATGGAGGTTGATGAATTGGTTATACACTGAAGAAATCTTCAACTGACATGAAACGGTATGCCCTCTAATCCAACCAGAATGGGAAGCACAAGTTACTAGGTTTCTGAAAGGGGATATGGAAATCATGTGTGTCGAGGAAATAAAGGCTGATCAGCAGTCGTTTAGTGGAGTCAGCCAAGAAAAGCAGTACATTAGTCACATCTTAGTATGGTTAACTAAAACGCCGGAGAAAACACTTACAGGAGCAATTCAACTGGTCTACGACCATGCCTGATGCGCCCTGAATCCAACATTCACCTGAATGGGGTGTTGGCCATCCGACTTAAACGGAAGTTACAAAAGCTGTATCTAATCTGAAACGAGATACGGTAGTTTCACTTGATGAAGTGATTCCAGAGGTGATCAGGGACGATGATGAGCTCTGCTGATTGACTTAACAAAGACATTAGGTAATATGAGGGAACCAGACGGACTCCCGGTGGACTGGTGCAAATAACTGATTGTCCCAGCTTATAAGAAGGGAGACAACCGTACTGAGACAATAACTAAGGTTCTGGAATCAGCAATCAGGATTAGACTGAGCGTTGCCTTGGAGAAGTAAACGTACGTGTGAAACCTAGGTCATCATTAGGCTAGGAAGAGGGTGCATTCATCATTTCTTCACCTTTCGGTAGATCCTAGAATAGAGGTACACTTACTGATGTACAAAATTTGTCATATTTCTTGACCTGAAGGCAGAATTTCACTGACAGGTGTCACGGAAATGCTCGACTGTAAAGAGAGTTCCGTTAGGTAGACGTGTTGTAGAAGACCTCTGGAAAGTGAAATGACCTCCCAGTGAAGAGAGATCGCTGGGATACTGGGAACAACATTTCAAGTAGCAGTTCCAAGTGTTATGTAGTCTCACTAAGTCACCAGTCATACAACTTGCAGATGAGTAGTAGGTGAATATGAGACCTCCCCTTATATCTTTTGATCAAAGGTCACGAAAAATACCCATTTGTTCATAAGTAAAAACAGTTTGTTATTGTTCAGCGAAGAAATTTATTTTCAACGACTTCATTTTCAAGCTGTACAGTCGTATTTATATTACAGAAAAAGTTATTAAGTGGCACTAAATAATTGCTCAGTCAATATACATATATGTAAGTGATAAGAATAACGATAATTAAAATGTTATAAGGGTTAGAGTTGAAGTGGATGGATTACAAAATTGTTTTATAAGTGAATTGATACCAAAAATATTTTTTTTTAATTCAGGCCGTTGTCTAAAATTTTTAAAATTTAGGGCTACGATTACGATAAGAATAAAGATGTGAAGTGAAGTGGAATGAATTCAAGTGGTAAAATAAAATAAAATGAAAACTAGAAAGAACAATGCTATGACCAAGGTAAAGGTTGAATTCCTCGTTTCACTTCCTTGATGTTAGGCTAGATAGAAGAGAGGATGGCACGCTGTTAAGGTCGATTTACCGAAAGCCAAAAATAACAGGGCAGTACACTAACTTCTACAGTTGGGTATCTTTAGGGAGAAAGAGAAACCTTATTCATTCCTTATGCTCCAGAATTCGTAAAATCTGCTCTACAGAGACAATTGGTAGGGAACTAGATAACCTCCGATCAAATCTCCTTAACAGTGGATATCCTTCTAGGTTTATTTTCAATTTTTTCTAGAAAGAATTCGACCCTAGACAAATCATAGTGCCAAAGAAAAAACTGTTTATGAGTCTTGCATTCAAGGTTGACACTATTTCGGAATTGATTAAACATCGTCTATCTAACTGTAATAAACGCACTTTTCCTGCAGCTGACTTGGATCTAGTTTTTACCAGCCGAAACATGATTACACAATGCGTCTAGGATAGATTACCGCTTATGTCCACATCTATGTGCATTTTCTCTTTTACCTGCTCTTGTTGAGCTGATTATATTGGACGTTGTAAGCGTACTCTCCGAAAACGTGTAGCTGTACACTATCCGGTTTGGTTATTGAATGGCGATCGCAGAAATGCAAATTCGTCTATTTGTGATCACCTGTTAGAGTCTGGTCATTTAGCCCCACGTGATTCATCCCTCAAGATTATCTACATAGCAAAATCGAATCTATCCAAATGTTTACGTTTTCTTCACTTATGCATAGCCGAAGCTTTACCTATTTATGAACAGAAACCTAAATTATGTGTTCAAAAACGTTTTGTCAAACCCTTTTCTTTACATAGGTCATAGTAATGTTCTTTCTAGTTTTCATTTTATTTTATTTTACCACTTGAATTCATTCCACTTCACTTCACATCTTTATTCTTATCGTAATCGTAGCCCTAATTTTAAAAATTTTTAGACAACGCCTGAAATTAAGAAAAAATATTTTTGGTATCAATTCACTTATAAAACAATTTTGTAATCCATCCACTTCAACTCTACCCCTTATAACATTTTAATTATCGTTATTCTTATCACTTACATATATGTATATTGACTGAGCAATTATTTAGTGTCACTTAATAACTTTTTCTGTAATATAAATACGACTGTACAGCTTGAAAATGAAGTCGTTGAAAATAAATTTCTTCGCTGAACGAAAAGAAACTGTGTTTGATCATAGGTGTCTGAGTTCTGACTGCTGTGTTGAGTGAAATAATATGGTGAGTACCATTGAGGTTGACCGTGCAGTGTTGGGTAAAGAGAGAGATTCAATCGGTGGGGCTATTAAACTGCATCAGCTGAGATGACTAGAACCCCGTAGAACTCATTCTAAGTCATGGCCTCATTGTACAATAGTGTTAGATGACATATAATCAGGTCGGAAACAAGTTCGCAGTCGGTGGACTAAAACCTGGCATCAACCTATGGAGTCTTAAATAGTTGGTGTGAACCGCATCGGGATGTGTGGACTACCTGGTTGAGGTCCTCACGATACCATGTAACAATGGCTTGAGTCTGTTGGTGATATGACTCAAAATCTTTCTCAGTGGCACAGATGCATTCTCTTTTTGTGTGTGTGTGTGTGTGACATCCCGTATCACTTAATTCCTACGTTTCTCCATATAACTATTCTTTCCCTCCCATACAACTCTGCCTAATACATAATAATAATAATTATTATTATTTACTTTATTCCAAAAACAGTACTTGTGATACAGAATGGAATTTTCAGCATTAATCACAATATTATTGAATCTAATTTCCTCAAAATAAAATCACACAGAAAATTCTCCACATTTACATCAGGAGTAATGTTAAAAACATGCAGCATATAAAGTGGAGATAATGATAATGATAACGGCTAAGGTAATAATAATAATAATACAAGTGAAAATTGCTTTGGGCTTGTTTCACACAGTATTGTCGATGCCGTATAGAAATCCTAACATGTTTAAAAATACTGAATATAATGTTCTCTTTATTTGATATGGTGAGGGGTAAAACAAAGATTACAACAGTCACAGAGATAAGTTGGTGTTTGCAATTATGAGAGTAAAACAAACGAATAAGCAACAGGACCATAAATATAATAGAAATAATAAAAGTAAAACTTCAAGGTATATAAGGATGGAAATTGTTTAATTACTAGATGAAAAAAGGTTAGTTCAATTGTTGCCTGACACTATTTTCATCACATAAAATACGGTATCATAGAATTTTTATACTTAGACGTGCGAGCATACAGTTTTCTGAAGTTACTTTTTCTTCTACCTGAGGAGATGCAAGATGAAAGCTGAGGGTGCTGTGGTAGATGCTCCAAGTCAGACAAAATCCCTTTAGCAAATTTATTGCACGAATTCAAGTGCCTATCGACAACGAAGTTAACTATGTGGTCCACTGGGACACCACTCACCCCCCTACTGACAGTCTTCAGCATTCTACGAATTGTGACATTGTCTTTTTTAAGCAAACCAGGAAAGAATAAGCAGGGGTGAACAATAAAGAAGAATAGGTAGGATGCAAGAGTTTATGAACTGTAAGAGGATGAGGGGTTGAGTTACGCCTGAGGAGTTCCTTAACTTCTTAATGTAAAATGTCAGGCAGAATATTTTATTGGAGATTGCTAAGACATGGGAAGACCAGGAGAGATCAGAAGAGAGAATGAGTCCAAGATACTTAATTTCTGATTTGATTCCTATATCATTGTCGTCAATTTTACAAGTGTCATGAGAATCGATGACTTCTTTTAACTGTCGTTTACATCTTAAGCTGAAATCAACAGTTTGACACTTAGAAGGATTCAGTTTAAGACCGTTAGACTCAGACCATTTACTGACTCCCGACAGAAAGCTACTTATTTTGGTGCAATCTAGCTGAGAATTAACAGCCATTGAAACCGTTAAATCATCAGCGTACTTCACAAAGTTTATTTCATCAGAGTGAGGCAAGTCATGCAAGAAGAAAGAAAAAAGAAAAGGAGAAAGAACAGCACCTTGAGGGACACCAGCTTCAGTAGGCAATGAAGTGGAAGACTTCCCTTTATATACGATGTACTTTTTTCTATCTGAGAAATAGGAATGTCACCAGTTAACAGCCCAACATTCTGTTTGACTAGCCGCAAGTTTATTTAATAAGATGTCCCTAGGGACCGAGTCGAAAGCAGATGTATAGTCTAGGAAGGCTTAACGAACAAATCTAGCCCCCTTGTCTAAACTGGAAGCAATGTTATGATATAAGACGGCAGCTGCATCTAAAGTGCTTCTACTGTGCTTATAGGCGAATTGTTTAGGGTCATTAAAGGATTTAAGCGAGGGTACAAGACTAAGTAAAAGTAATTTCTCCATATTTATAAAATTAAATTTCTAAAACCTCAGCGAAATTGAAATGATTAATTCCAACATTTCATTCAGCAATCTCTCACTCTGCGCTCAATTATTTTGCAACTATCCGGTCAAATATTAATCACAGCTCATATGTAATTTCTCCATAGTTTTCAAAAAAAGGAGAGTTAATAGCAATGGTTCTAAATTCGACACACCCTCCAGTGTCAATCCAGTGACGATTTAGGTATAGGTACAAATTTAATCCTTCGGAATGCCTTTCTTTCGCTTCCTTTGTGTTTTACATGGAGTGGAACAATCGGAAGCTTTACGCTCCTGTGCGAAAATCTATATTGTTGGATATCAGTTAGTTAAAAACACCGTCTTATTATTCATTAGTTGATATAGTAACATAGACTGGGGATGCAAATTACAGATCACGTGTTTATACGATTTTAATCGTTTAGTTACTGAATCATACCGCATTTAACTATTCAGGGGTAGGTGCCTTTTATAGATTTTAAGACATAGTTGACATATCAGCCTCACTTATCACCTGACACAAACTGAGTCCTGGGTCACTAACTGGTTGCATTCCTACTTCTCAAACAGAATGCAGTACACTGTATACAAAGGCAAATCCTCCTATGCTGTGCTCACTGAAGCTGGTGTCCCCCAAGGTGCTGTACTCTCCCCACTTCTCTCTTCTTTCTACATGACTTACCACCTTCAAATGACATTAACTTTGTCAAAAATGCCGACGACCTTACTGTATCTTTGCCTATCAAATGTCAAAGTGACTGCCCTAAACTAAACGGCTTTTTATCAGAAATCAGCCAGTCGTCCAAGTAAAACGGTTTTACCACCTTAAATCCCTCTAAATGTCAAAAAGTCAATTTCACCTTTACGCATAAATCTGACCTAAACAAACTGGTTAGCACTCACGAGGTGTGCAACATTGATGGCACTGAAATAGAGACCAAGTCGGAAATTACATATCTGGGCGCCATTCTATCTGCTGATCTTTCCTCGTCGTCTCATATCTTCATGATTTCTAAGAAAATATTCCGTCCTGCCTTCTACATCAAGAAGTTAAGACATTCTGGAATAACCCAACTCAACCCTTACTCCTACGATTCGTTAACTCTTGCATCCTGCCTATTATTCTCTATTGTTTCGCCTTAGTTTTTCCAAGGCTGGCTACTGAAGACAGACTATATCTTATTACGTAGGATGTTAAAGGTTGTCAGAAGGGTGGTAGGCAATGTGCCACTTAACCAGCTTGTTAATATTCTGGTGGACAGGCACATGGACTCATGTGAAAAATGGGCGAAATCCATTTTATCTGACTCACAACACCCTCTACATTCACAACTCTCCCCATGTATCTCTTCAGGGAAAACCAGAAGCCTATATAGGAAACTATATTCGCGCACTAGTAAGTACAAAAACTCAACCATACCTTACTTAGCTCGTGTTCTGTGCGATAAAGGATGCATTAGGCGTGAAACCTTTAACTTATTAAATAGTCAGTAGAACAACTGGACCTCGTCTTTCCAACTCATATCATCTATAGGTACAACGTTTTCTTTCTTTTCCTTTTCTCTCTTCCTTACAAGAACTATTTAAAACATTCTTCTTCGTTCTCTCACACTCTGTATATCTCGACCTTTTGTTACCTCCTACGCCAGTAAATATGCTAGCATCTACTATTCCAACATCTTCAAACATTCTGTTCACTTTTGGCTTTGCTGCCGACAGACATGCCAATATGTTGTTGTCAAAACTAACTGAGAATACCCTTAATCTATGTAGAATTTTATTTATTGTTAATGTACTAACTGAATGCAATACTGTAGTAAAATGCTGAGAATTCCATTCTGTATCACAAGTACTGTTTTGGAACAAAGCAAATTATTATTATGAATATAATAAATTGTTGCGGTGAATCTAAATTATCAGTATCTGCTTCCCATCGGCCTATAGAATGAAAGCTTCACCGAGCTCAACTTGATGGCTAGCTATGAAATCCACGGTATGCATTTCTCCCTGTTTTGGAAATGCCAGCTAGATATATACGTGCATTTCAGTGAATAATGTTGCTCTAAGTGAAACTCAAAAACTCACACTGGGATTATGAGTCTCGAGAACCACCTCTCAGTCAGTGGACACTATTTGTTACTTGTTATTAGAACTTTTACATTTTCTGCTGTTCAACTCCCCTGGTTTTATGATCTATAATAATAATACTAATTTATATTTCGTATAAACAGGTGAGTTTACGAGAAATGCATACCATTTTAACAGGCATGATCAGTAATCTTATCAATTACATTCCTGAAGTATCATATATTAACACTTTTTCAAAAGTTTGAATTGTTCAATTATTGTACAAGCAATTAGAGCAGGTTCTTATAAATGTTAGATTGTAAGGTTACCATCAAAGTTGAGCGACAACCCAAATTTCGTTCTGTTTCCTGCTGATAGTTATGGTCAACCAGTGAACAGTGAGTGTTATGCCGCCACGTGATTGAACGCTATCTCAGGAAGAGAAGAAAATTCTGCGCAGCTGCAAAATGGTATAAAATGCAATCATGAATAATACATTATTGGAAGTAGATTTACAAGTCAAATACAAGAAGAAGCTATATAGTGCTTGAAAAGATAGTAGACATTTGGTATGATGTTTTCGATGAAGATATAGCCTTGTTCAAACATTGATGTTGTTGTGTTTCTAATCAAAGCAACCAGACTATGGGAAAGCAACAGATATGAACAAAGATCAAGTTTTAGCTTTAACAATGGCCTAGGTAGTTAACATAAAGTAGAGAATAATAGTGAGTAAATAAAAAGATTATTGTGGGGTGTGTAAGTGATATTTAAGTGAGGAGTGAATTCAAAAATCTGGAAAATTAGAAGCCGTAGAACAAGCTGACCTGTAAGATGTCTGTAGGGCCTAATGAGTAGCAAATTGACAAGAAGCTGAACAGGCTTGTAGATGGTAGGAGCAAAAGCACTTTTTTATTTATAATTTAGATCTGTACAACCCTTATTATTATTATTCTTTTGTTAAGACTCCAGACTGATGTTTAATTCTCGAGCTGTCAAAAAATGCATGTTGCTGTCCTACAGATCGGAGTGATTGACATTTGTGACCACTACCACATCTGCTGATCAGCATGCGCCACCCTCCCTGCCAAACGATCAAATATTAAACACGCTTTCTACTTTGAGATTTAACCGTCACGCTTTGGCGAAATCCATCCCAATGAAGTTGCTCAACCAGAACTTCAGAAGTTTACCACATCGAGTTTCGACTATATAACTGAAGACAACCCTCAACTATTTACTTCCTTGGGTAATGTGTCCACCAAGTTTATGATAGCAAATATAATATTGGAAGTCAATGAGGACTATGTTTTAACCAGACGCAGAGAGTATTTATTATTATTTCTTTTGGTCTAGAGTGGAACTTTAGACATCAACAGCACACCACACACATCTCATCTGCAGTTTTCTGCAGCCCCCTTTATGTGGCTACAAAAATCCACATATACCTTCGTTTGCCTCCCCCTTCAAACACACACACACACACACACGATCTCGCCCACGCCACTGTTTGACCCCCAGTTCACTGTTTTCCACTAGGATTTCACTCATTCGCCTAACACATGATGTCATTCAATGGTCTTCTGAGACAGTATCCCATCTGCCTTCATTTTCTCCTGCATATCTGATTGACAGTGGATTCGTTGGTTGGTTCGTTACCAGAGTGGCTTGTCACTGTCACTCTTCTCTGGTCATCTAATATTCAGTGTGAAGCTAAGACAGTTGTTGATGAAAGTTTTCAGTAACCTATTAAAAATACTTTTGATTACACGTCAGGTATCCGAACCATATAGAACTACTGGCTTGACACTTTTTGGTTTATTCCTTTAGGTTCCAAGTGGAACATAGGGCGACGTCAAGCTAGAGGCTTGGAGTTTCAGTAGCAGTGGTGTTTATTTCTACGCAATGAGGCTGCTAGCCTCAGTACCTTGGGGCATTTTGTTAAACAAGCTTGGTGAAACTCAAACTGACTGTTGGGTTGTCAAATGGCTGCATTCTTATTTCTCAGGAAGAAACCAGTACACTGTAAATATCAGTCAGGGAAAGTCGTTGACTTCGTTGCTTACTGAGGCTGGTGTCCCTCAAGGTGCTGTCATTTCTCCTTTTCTGTTTTCTTTCTTTTTGCATGACTTGCATCACTCTGATGATGAAATGAACTTTGTTAAGTATTCCGAAGATCTAACTATTTCAATGTCTGTTAACTCCCAGCTAGACTAGACTGTATTGAGATGAACAGCTTTCTATCAGGAATTAGCAAATGGTCTTCGTGTAACGGCCTTAAACTAAATCTTTCCAAATGTCAGACTGTTAATTTCAGTTTCCAATGTGAGTAAAAGAAAGTTAAATGAAGCTGTTGGTTCCTATGACCGTTTCAAAATTGATATAGAAATTAAGTCTGAAGTTAATTATCTTGGATTAATTCTTTCTACTGCCATAACTATCCTGGCCTTTCCATGTCTTAGTGATTTCTAAAAGAAAATCTTGTCTGGCTTTTTACATTAAGCAGTTAAGGCACTCCTCAGGCATAACTCAACCAACTCCTCCTCTTACAGTTTGTCAACTCGTGCATCTTACCTATTCTTCTCCTGGATTGATTGAAAAAGACTATGTCATACTTCGTAGAACTCTGAAGACTGTAAGTTATGCGAGTGATATCCCATTAGGCCACATCGTTGTCATTGTCACTGATAGGCACTTGATTTCATGCAACAGATTCGCTAAAGGAATTTTGTCAGACTGTGAGAATCCACCACAGCTCCAACATTGTGTCTCTTCAGGTAAAACATGCAGTGATTTCAAAAGACTTTATACAAGTTCATCTAAGTATAAAAATTCCACTAACCATATTTGGCTGCACGTATTTCATGTGATGAAAATAGTTTTAGGCATGAACTAACTAATTAACCTTCTTTGCACTACTAAAGAAACCATTTTCCTCCACCCTTACACCATCAAGCTTTATTGTTGTTCTTCTTCTTATATTTATAATCCTCTCAATTTTTTGTCTTTATTTGTTTATTTTTCGTAAGTGTAAACACCATTTAAGCTGTGTTATAACTGTTAATTTTGTATTTCCCCTCACCATGCTGCCATATCGACAGAACATTAGATTCAATACTTTATGATAGCATGCTAAAATTTCCAAACTGACTCGACATTACTGTTTGAAACAAACTCAATGTTATTATCTTTATTATTATTACTACTTTTATTATTATATTTAATGATCTCAATTCATGCTTCGAATATTTTTATGGACAAATTTCCCTGCTTAATTTTGTTTTAAATTTTAATTTTATTTATATTTTGAGTAAATCAGGTGCAAGGTGTTGTGACAAATGCTGAGAATTCTATTCTGTATTATAAGTACTGTTTTCGGAATAAAGTAGATTATTTTTACTATTATACCCAACCTTCCCTCTTTACCAGTCTTATAACTGGCTTAGCAAGGTAAATGAATGTGTCGGCTAGTGATCGGACCGGGAGCCACATGCAAGGTCGGCGAGCATTCTACCTCTGTGCCACCGACTCACGAATCGACACTAGTATTACCGATTTCATTCTTGTTTTTTTTATACAAAGCGGAGTAGGTATCCACACCAATCCCAGAGCGATGAATATCTGTTCCGCTTCTTCAATCCTGCCTTTGATATCCTAATCCGTGCTGCATGTTTAATGAAACGATGCAGCCTAAATAACTGAAAATTAGCGACCTCCTTCAAATTTATTCCGTTGATAGTGATTGGAGCTTGTTATTAATTGTTGGTTGATTGGTTATCTTTATCACCTCCATTTTTCGCTGCGTTCACCTGAAGTTCCCTCTTCAATGCTCCTTCGGCCAAATTGTCTATTTTCTCTCGTAGATCTGTAGGGTTTATGTGACATTAAACTTAATCATCTATGAAGTCCATATCTCCCAGAATCTTCGCATTAGCCTAATGGATTGCTGTCTCCATACATCTCACGGCCTGGTGCATAATCCCGTTCATAACACAATCAGGAATATCGCGAATGCCAGTAGGCGGAATTGTTTTACTCCTGCCTTCACTTCAAATGCTTCGGTGAATTTTCAGTTGTGAATTTCTTGATGTGTGGCATAATCATACAGCTTTTGAATAGAGCGGATAAAGGTTTAGGGCATTCTGGAGTTCTGAAGCTGATGTTTTCAATCTACTTAACAGTTAACGCTGTCAAATGCCTTTTCAAAGTCAGTTGAGTTGAGCTAGAGAATGAACAGAGTTAAAATAATGTTAGTTTACGTCGACCAACTGTCTGAAGCGAAAAAGACTAGTCTTGTGTCAATGAACTTGAAATATTGAGCAAAGACTAGGTACGCGAGGTGGAGCAGCAGAACAAGGTAAAGGTTGGTTGAATGATAAGAAAATTACCAACCGAATAATAAGAATGTGGGACGCTTGAAGAGTCTTACTAAATTGGTATTTTGATAGGGTTTTTAGTTTTAAATAATTAGTTTCCTCTATGAATTTCGAAAAAATAATACAAGAATTGAACAAATGTGAAGAGGGTGTGTAAATATATAAGAGGAGCATATGAGATTGATAATAGTGAATTGATTATGAAAGCAAAAGCAAACTAAAAGTAAAATTAAAAATTAAAAACAAAAGAAAAATCAAAATGTTTTACAGGGAACGACTAGTGAAGAGGTTAAGGCCAAGGAAGAGTAGGAGACTGGACAAACTTTTTCTGTATACAGAGTTCAGGATTGTAATGCTGAGTTCCATAGCTGGGTCCCTTTGAGAAGGAAGAGAAATCTGATACACTCCTTATCCTCTAGAATAAGGAGGATATGTTCAAGTGATACAATCGATGGGGAACTGGGACGACTCAGACAAGTTCTCATAGAGAATGGATATCCTCCAAGTAAATATGTGTAAAACTTGGGCACTGTGGTAGTAAGTACCTCCATATCAGTTTGTTTATTAGATGTATCACACAGTGAAACAGTATTGTATACTGGATGACGTTTCGAACACAATTTATTGTTCATAATCATATCAATTGCGGTCACACGACTTTGAGATTTGAGTTTTATAGTTTTCTTTGTCGTCTCCTATTTGTCGTATGGGCAGTAGAATTTTCCATATATCTGGGACAGGTGTTGAATCGTTTCTATTACATGTATTTGCCGTTGATTCGATAAACAAAGCTTCTGTTATCAATCTCTCCCTATACCATGTGACATTAGATTTTAAAACTGTCATCCTATCCGATCCTATTGTATGGTTGTGTGTAATTGCATGTAGTTAGTGCTATAGCTGAACTATTTTCTAGACTTCTTATCTTATTTGAGTCAACCAATCTAGAACAGGGGCAGTCAGACTAGCCGAACATAAAAACCTAGCTAAATCTAGATTGGTTGACTCAAATAAGATAAGAAGTCTAGAAAATAGTTCAGCTATAGCACTAACTACATGCAATTACACACAACCATACAATAGGATCGGATAGGATGACAGTTTTAAAATTTAATGTCACATGGTATAGGGAGAGATTGATAACAGAAGCTTTGTTTATCGAATCAACGGCAAATACATGTAATAGAAACGATTCAACACCTGTCCCAGATATATGGAAAATTCTACTGCCCATACGACAAATAGGAGACGACAAAGAAAACTATAAAACTCAAATCTCAAAGTCGTGTGACCATAATTGATATCCTCCAAGATTTATCGAGAAAAGCATAAAGTTAAGGGAAAAGCCTAGAAGAATCCAGACGGTGCCGAAGAAACTGCTATTTATGACTGTTGAATTTAAAGGTGATACCGCAGCTGAGATCCTGAAGAATCGCTTATGCAGATCACTGAGGAAAGCCTTCTTTATGGATGACAAATGGTCAACGGATGTGTGAAGGATAAACTGCCGCTTTGGGCCACCTGATTGTGTGTTTATAAATTCACCTGCTCGTGTGGAGCTAGTTATATTGACCGCAAAACTTGGCGCACACTTTCCAAACGCATCTCTGAACATTATCCGGCATGGTTAGCAAAAAGACAGTGCAAGACAATTACTAGCTCAATTCTCGAGAATTTGGTGAACTGAGGCCACGTAGAGTCACCAGAGTCGTTTTTCAATATCATCTATAAAGTGAAGCCAAATGGTACAAAGGGCGTCAGGTTTCGGCTTTTGTGTATGGCGGAGGCGCTGGCAATTCAGCAGTACAACACAAAATTTTTCAGGCAATCCAATTAGGGACGGAGCTTCAATTGCCAACGTCATCTAGTGTTTCAGGAGTACGAGATGTCTACCTACCTCTGTGTAAACTCCGTCCTATCTTATTGAATTGTTTCATATGTGTAGGTAGTTTACACAAGAACTCTACTCCTTCTTTTATGATGTCGCCATCCAAACGTCGTGTCACTGAGTTGATTCTAAGATAGCGCGCTATGATACTCAAGGCTTGTGGGTCCTGTACAAATGCTGGTGTCTGTTAGAGACAGATTTTGAGTATTAAGAGGTGTAGCAATAAGAAACGATAGGAGATCTGAAAGGCTCGATAAATGTACTTTACCATGTTGAAAATTGCGAGGAATGCATCTAGAGGTAGTGAGTGGTTAACCTTTGCAGTGACTGTTTTATAATGGCATTTATGACATTCATGGGCAGAAGAGGTTATCCAAAGGAAATGTTCAGTGATACTGGAACCACCCAGTAGGGATCAAAAAGGGAAGTGGAAGCAAGAAAGAATAAACAACACTTTGCTAAGTAGAGGTATAGGCTGGTATTTCAGTCCACCATCTGAGAGTCATTAGGATGGCGCTGGAGAACGTAAGATAATAGACTAACACTTGCTAATCTACTGTTGTCAGGTAGCAACTCGATCGGCATCAGTGTAATTCGTCTTGGTGACAAGGTCTTCAAAAGGTTGGGTCAGGCTAACTATTTAGAGAAAGTATGAAGGTAATGTCGCCTAGATTACTAGCTCGCTAGTTTTCTAGCCCGTCCTAAGCCCAGATAAAGAGGGAGGGTTGTGGCGTGGTGCTAGCATCTCCACCCCCAGAACTTAACCAAACTGCTACAGAAAATTCAAAGCACAAATATATTAAAAATTCTAAAAATATAAACAATAACCTTAATTTTCGCTGGAATCGGGGAAGTGAAATGACACAGGCTGTTGAAAGCCTTCGGGAAGCCAGTCAGCCAATGTGCCTTCTTTCGATGAAAGCAAAAGTAAGGATGGTTACCTGGAATGTTCGTACAATGTATGAAGCTGGAAAGGCTGCCAAGGTGGCCGCAGAAATGCGAAGATATGGAATAGAAGTGTTGGGAATCTGCTAGAGCAGATGGAATGGATGTGGCAGGAGCCAGCTACCAACTGGAGAGACCATAATCTATTCCGGTCACCCAGGGGACAATCACGAGCACACCGAGGAAGTGGTCATCATGATGTCACCAACAGCAACCAAAGCTCTCATGAAATGGGAACTAATCTCCTCCAGGATAATGACAGCCATTATTATTATTATAGTTCTCTTGGGTTCCTAGTGGAACATAGGGCTTCAACTGCACATCTCCACTTGCTTTCCTCTTCTTCTGTACTTTTCACCTGCATCCATGTTAGTCCATACTGTTTCAACTCCTCTTCACACGATCTCCTCCATGTCACCCTTGGACGTCCCACTCGCCGCTTCCCTTTAGGGTTCAACTCGAGCAATGGCCTGACGTGCGCGCGATGTCACCCAGCAACGCCCTCCTCAGCGAGCCAGTATCCAACCCATCCAATATCCAATATCGTTTTTACGAGCTAGTATAAACCAATTTGATTCCTTTGTGCTCGCTTCTTGATTGTGAGGTATAGGTTCTTGATCTTCGGTAAACTTCTGCGTAGCTTGTCCCGCCACTCGACTGTCGTAGCTTTGGTTGACTCCAAAGGGAGTAGTGCTGGGATTAATTATATGTGGTTTGTAGTATGAGGTATGTTAAGACTGTTACTACTGTGATTGGAGTTGATCCTTTCGCCAGTTAGTCCTTCGGTATTGTCGACAAGAGAAAAGAGATAGTAATAATAATAATAATAGATATAATTAGTGAAGCTATTCAAACTAAGAGACAGAAACGAAAATAGGAAACGTAACAACAGTCAGCTCATTAAGTTTGAAGAATAATATATATATCGGTAATAGTAATAATAATAATAGTAATTATAATATTAATAAGTTGTCAGGAGAGTAAGACGGGAGAGAATGTAAAGAAGTAAAATGACGAGTTTAATTATCTACCCTGATTGGTAAATGCGATTTTAAGGAGATAGGCCATTTGGATGCAGTCCTTGTATCGCTGCATGGTTGTCCAGCCTTCGCTTAAAGGCGTCCAAAGACGGTGCCATAGCTACATCTGCCGGTAAGGATTCCAGGGTCGACAAACCCGCAGTGAAAAGAAGTGGGAGCGCACCCGGGTCCTTGCCCTCTGGTGAGCTATCCTTCTGGGATTTCCACGTGGGAGCCTATACCTACTCAACGGCAGAACACCTTTGTTTGGGTGATTCTGGTCATTTGTTATTTTGTAGGCAGTAATCAAATCCCCCCTAAGCCGACGGTAACTAAGTGTGAACAGGCCTAATTTCTTCAGCCTTTCATCATATGGTTTGTTTCGGAGACCAACCACTCCTTTTGTTGCCCATCGTTGGACTAAGTAAAAGTAATTTCTCCATATTTATAAAATTAAATTTCTAAAACCTCAGCGAAATTGAAATGATTAATTCCAACATTTCATTCAGCAATCTCTCACTCTGCGCTCAATTATTTTGCAACTATCCGGTCAAATATTAATCACAGCTCATATGTAATTTCTCCATAGTTTTCAAAAAAAGGAGAGTTAATAGCAATGGTTCTAAATTCGACACACCCTCCAGTGTCAATCCAGTGACGATTTAGGTATAGGTACAAATTTAATCCTTCGGAATGCCTTTCTTTCGCTTCCTTTGTGTTTTACATGGAGTGGAACAATCGGAAGCTTTACGCTCCTGTGCGAAAATCTATATTGTTGGATATCAGTTAGTTAAAAACACCGTCTTATTATTCATTAGTTGATATAGTAACATAGACTGGGGATGCAAATTACAGATCACGTGTTTATACGATTTTAATCGTTTAGTTACTGAATCATACCGCATTTAACTATTCAGGGGTAGGTGCCTTTTATAGATTTTAAGACATAGTTGACATATCAGCCTCACTTATCACCTGACACAAACTGAGTCCTGGGTCACTAACTGGTTGCATTCCTACTTCTCAAACAGAATGCAGTACACTGTATACAAAGGCAAATCCTCCTATGCTGTGCTCACTGAAGCTGGTGTCCCCCAAGGTGCTGTACTCTCCCCACTTCTCTCTTCTTTCTACATGACTTACCACCTTCAAATGACATTAACTTTGTCAAAAATGCCGACGACCTTACTGTATCTTTGCCTATCAAATGTCAAAGTGACTGCCCTAAACTAAACGGCTTTTTATCAGAAATCAGCCAGTCGTCCAAGTAAAACGGTTTTACCACCTTAAATCCCTCTAAATGTCAAAAAGTCAATTTCACCTTTACGCATAAATCTGACCTAAACAAACTGGTTAGCACTCACGAGGTGTGCAACATTGATGGCACTGAAATAGAGACCAAGTCGGAAATTACATATCTGGGCGCCATTCTATCTGCTGATCTTTCCTCGTCGTCTCATATCTTCATGATTTCTAAGAAAATATTCCGTCCTGCCTTCTACATCAAGAAGTTAAGACATTCTGGAATAACCCAACTCAACCCTTACTCCTACGATTCGTTAACTCTTGCATCCTGCCTATTATTCTCTATTGTTTCGCCTTAGTTTTTCCAAGGCTGGCTACTGAAGACAGACTATATCTTATTACGTAGGATGTTAAAGGTTGTCAGAAGGGTGGTAGGCAATGTGCCACTTAACCAGCTTGTTAATATTCTGGTGGACAGGCACATGGACTCATGTGAAAAATGGGCGAAATCCATTTTATCTGACTCACAACACCCTCTACATTCACAACTCTCCCCATGTATCTCTTCAGGGAAAACCAGAAGCCTATATAGGAAACTATATTCGCGCACTAGTAAGTACAAAAACTCAACCATACCTTACTTAGCTCGTGTTCTGTGCGATAAAGGATGCATTAGGCGTGAAACCTTTAACTTATTAAATAGTCAGTAGAACAACTGGACCTCGTCTTTCCAACTCATATCATCTATAGGTACAACGTTTTCTTTCTTTTCCTTTTCTCTCTTCCTTACAAGAACTATTTAAAACATTCTTCTTCGTTCTCTCACACTCTGTATATCTCGACCTTTTTGTTACCTCCTACGCCAGTAAATATGCTAGTTAGCATCTACTATTCCAACATCTTCAAACATTCTGTTCACTTTTGGCTTTGCTGCCGACAGACATGCCAATATGTTGTTGTCAAAACTAACTGAGAATACCCTTAATCTATGTAGAATTTTATTTATTGTTAATGTACTAACTGAATGCAATACTGTAGTAAAATGCTGAGAATTCCATTCTGTATCACAAGTACTGTTTTGGAACAAAGCAAATTATTATTATGAATATAATAAATTGTTGCGGTGAATCTAAATTATCAGTATCTGCTTCCCATCGGCCTATAGAATGAAAGCTTCACCGAGCTCAACTTGATGGCTAGCTATGAAATCCACGGTATGCATTTCTCCCTGTTTTGGAAATGCCAGCTAGATATATACGTGCATTTCAGTGAATAATGTTGCTCTAAGTGAAACTCAAAAACTCACACTGGGATTATGAGTCTCGAGAACCACCTCTCAGTCAGTGGACACTATTTGTTACTTGTTATTAGAACTTTTACATTTTCTGCTGTTCAACTCCCCTGGTTTTATGATCTATAATAATAATACTAATTTATATTTCGTATAAACAGGTGAGTTTACGAGAAATGCATACCATTTTAACAGGCATGATCAGTAATCTTATCAATTACATTCCTGAAGTATCATATATTAACACTTTTTCAAAAGTTTGAATTGTTCAATTATTGTACAAGCAATTAGAGCAGGTTCTTATAAATGTTAGATTGTAAGGTTACCATCAAAGTTGAGCGACAACCCAAATTTCGTTCTGTTTCCTGCTGATAGTTATGGTCAACCAGTGAACAGTGAGTGTTATGCCGCCACGTGATTGAACGCTATCTCAGGAAGAGAAGAAAATTCTGCGCAGCTGCAAAATGGTATAAAATGCAATCATGAATAATACATTATTGGAAGTAGATTTACAAGTCAAATACAAGAAGAAGCTATATAGTGCTTGAAAAGATAGTAGACATTTGGTATGATGTTTTCGATGAAGATATAGCCTTGTTCAAACATTGATGTTGTTGTGTTTCTAATCAAAGCAACCAGACTATGGGAAAGCAACAGATATGAACAAAGATCAAGTTTTAGCTTTAACAATGGCCTAGGTAGTTAACATAAAGTAGAGAATAATAGTGAGTAAATAAAAAGATTATTGTGGGGTGTGTAAGTGATATTTAAGTGAGGAGTGAATTCAAAAATCTGGAAAATTAGAAGCCGTAGAACAAGCTGACCTGTAAGATGTCTGTAGGGCCTAATGAGTAGCAAATTGACAAGAAGCTGAACAGGCTTGTAGATGGTAGGAGCAAAAGCACTTTTTTATTTATAATTTAGATCTGTACAACCCTTATTATTATTATTCTTTTGTTAAGACTCCAGACTGATGTTTAATTCTCGAGCTGTCAAAAAATGCATGTTGCTGTCCTACAGATCGGAGTGATTGACATTTGTGACCACTACCACATCTGCTGATCAGCATGCGCCACCCTCCCTGCCAAACGATCAAATATTAAACACGCTTTCTACTTTGAGATTTAACCGTCACGCTTTGGCGAAATCCATCCCAATGAAGTTGCTCAACCAGAACTTCAGAAGTTTACCACATCGAGTTTCGACTATATAACTGAAGACAACCCTCAACTATTTACTTCCTTGGGTAATGTGTCCACCAAGTTTATGATAGCAAATATAATATTGGAAGTCAATGAGGACTATGTTTTAACCAGACGCAGAGAGTATTTATTATTATTTCTTTTGGTCTAGAGTGGAACTTTAGACATCAACAGCACACCACACACATCTCATCTGCAGTTTTCTGCAGCCCCCTTTATGTGGCTACAAAAATCCACATATACCTTCGTTTGCCTCCCCCTTCAAACACACACACACACACACACGATCTCGCCCACGCCACTGTTTGACCCCCAGTTCACTGTTTTCCACTAGGATTTCACTCATTCGCCTAACACATGATGTCATTCAATGGTCTTCTGAGACAGTATCCCATCTGCCTTCATTTTCTCCTGCATATCTGATTGACAGTGGATTCGTTGGTTGGTTCGTTACCAGAGTGGCTTGTCACTGTCACTCTTCTCTGGTCATCTAATATTCAGTGTGAAGCTAAGACAGTTGTTGATGAAAGTTTTCAGTAACCTATTAAAAATACTTTTGATTACACGTCAGGTATCCGAACCATATAGAACTACTGGCTTGACACTTTTTGGTTTATTCCTTTAGGTTCCAAGTGGAACATAGGGCGACGTCAAGCTAGAGGCTTGGAGTTTCAGTAGCAGTGGTGTTTATTTCTACGCAATGAGGCTGCTAGCCTCAGTACCTTGGGGCATTTTGTTAAACAAGCTTGGTGAAACTCAAACTGACTGTTGGGTTGTCAAATGGCTGCATTCTTATTTCTCAGGAAGAAACCAGTACACTGTAAATATCAGTCAGGGAAAGTCGTTGACTTCGTTGCTTACTGAGGCTGGTGTCCCTCAAGGTGCTGTCATTTCTCCTTTTCTGTTTTCTTTCTTTTTGCATGACTTGCATCACTCTGATGATGAAATGAACTTTGTTAAGTATTCCGAAGATCTAACTATTTCAATGTCTGTTAACTCCCAGCTAGACTAGACTGTATTGAGATGAACAGCTTTCTATCAGGAATTAGCAAATGGTCTTCGTGTAACGGCCTTAAACTAAATCTTTCCAAATGTCAGACTGTTAATTTCAGTTTCCAATGTGAGTAAAAGAAAGTTAAATGAAGCTGTTGGTTCCTATGACCGTTTCAAAATTGATATAGAAATTAAGTCTGAAGTTAATTATCTTGGATTAATTCTTTCTACTGCCATAACTATCCTGGCCTTTCCATGTCTTAGTGATTTCTAAAAGAAAATCTTGTCTGGCTTTTACATTAAGCAGTTAAGGCACTCCTCAGGCATAACTCAACCAACTCCTCCTCTTACAGTTTGTCAACTCGTGCATCTTACCTATTCTTCTCCTGGATTGATTGAAAAAGACTATGTCATACTTCGTAGAACTCTGAAGACTGTAAGTTATGCGAGTGATATCCCATTAGGCCACATCGTTGTCATTGTCACTGATAGGCACTTGATTTCATGCAACAGATTCGCTAAAGGAATTTTGTCAGACTGTGAGAATCCACCACAGCTCCAACATTGTGTCTCTTCAGGTAAAACATGCAGTGATTTCAAAAGACTTTATACAAGTTCATCTAAGTATAAAAATTCCACTAACCATATTTGGCTGCACGTATTTCATGTGATGAAAATAGTTTTAGGCATGAACTAACTAATTAACCTTCTTTGCACTACTAAAGAAACCATTTTCCTCCACCCTTACACCATCAAGCTTTATTGTTGTTCTTCTTCTTATATTTATAATCCTCTCAATTTTTTGTCTTTATTTGTTTATTTTTCGTAAGTGTAAACACCATTTAAGCTGTGTTATAACTGTTAATTTTGTATTTCCCCTCACCATGCTGCCATATCGACAGAACATTAGATTCAATACTTTATGATAGCATGCTAAAATTTCCAAACTGACTCGACATTACTGTTTGAAACAAACTCAATGTTATTATCTTTATTATTATTACTACTTTTATTATTATATTTAATGATCTCAATTCATGCTTCGAATATTTTTATGGACAAATTTCCCTGCTTAATTTTGTTTTAAATTTTAATTTTATTTATATTTTGAGTAAATCAGGTGCAAGGTGTTGTGACAAATGCTGAGAATTCTATTCTGTATTATAAGTACTGTTTTCGGAATAAAGTACGACCTGGCGTTCTCCATCTGCAACTCAATCCTTGACTCAAAAAGATTACGTTGCTATCAGTTTCCGATGATATGGGTGCATACAGAGCACATGTCTGGATTACAACTGTGCTTTGCTGTGTGTCACGTTCATTTTACAATCTGATGATCGTGTTCGTCATAAGTAATCTAGTAGTCCCTGCTACATCTGAGAAGTAACAAACCGAGCTAGAACCCACACAAGCAACAGCCCCCTCGAAATAGTATAGACGAACATTGGCTGCACTTACAATATACTATGACAATGGTGAGTAAAGGGGCACTCGTCTTGAAAGAATACTCCACTAAAGGCCATTGGGTTCCTACTATTTCCTTGCATCTTAACATCTGTTGATCCGTTCCGGTGGATGGCAAGTATGGCGGCGTGCACAATGGCTTTCACGTTTAAAATCAAACGGTGTTTAGGTAAGGGCAGGGAAGTCTGGTGTTAAGATGGTGCGTGTGGGATGGAATCAGCAACCGCATCTAGAAATAGCCGGAAGCTGTCCCTGTTTCTCCTGGCTACTGGCAGCAAGAAGCATGATGCCCACGAAGTGGAAGGCACGTTGATTAACAACCTAAAGAAATAAATGCCTGGGGCGCTGGGTAGAGCACTAAGTGGCAGGTTAGCTGGCCTACATTGCTGTTACGCAATACTGTTAGTTACAGTATGCCGTGGTTGGTTAAAACAGATTCTCCAAACAAAGCGGAGATCTGAGAGAAACTGCATTTTGATGAAATGCTGCAAGGTACCTGAACCAGACTATCGGTCCCAGCTCTCTTACAAGATGGTGGTGAGACCCAATCCAGGGAACTGATTGGATTGTTAACGTGCTTATCTTCTAACAGTCTGCGTAATGCATGTGACAATCACAAGAGCAATAATCTGCTGCTAGATGTGCACTGTAATCAGAAAGAATAGTTGAGGCAACCTAAACATAGTATGATGATGAGTCTACACAATGATAGTGAGCAGCAGAATTGATAAACACTAAGCAGATGGATAAGTTTTCATTGAAAAGTATTTTCACACCGGCAACTGTTACCTTTCCGTGATGGTTTGGCTTCTATATCTCAATGACCCAATGTTAGCTGATATAGGGTCAGGCTGGAAAAAAACTAGCGGAGGTCAAATAAAAACAGCACCAGTCAATGAAATCCACAATAGTTAGTTTAAGCCACGTAGGAAGGTGTAGACTTCTTGGTTGGGGTCCTCAGGACGGTAAAAACCAATGGCTGGAAACAATTGGTGATATGGCTTAAAATCGTTCTCAATGCCTGGCGAAGATGCATCCACTCCTTGTGACTTATGATTCCCAATGAAACTATATTGTTCTTCGTTATTACTATTCCTTTGTCTCACTCCTCTGTTTACTGTCTCTACTATGCATCTCTTCTACTTTCTCCTCTTGCTTTGTGTGCTACATGAAGTGTGGCGACTTGAACTGCCGCACATATATGCAAAGTTCTATGTCGAAAACAGACAGACAAACAGAATGACCCAACGCGCGCTATACCCACAAATGTTCTGCTATGTTTACTAACGGCTTGATCCAGTGAGACACTGTTTCTATTTTCTTCAAACCACGTCATTAACTTAATTTTGGAGATTTCAGACTCAAGACACTAGGCCGAGTAGAAGAGGGGACCTCATTAGCCAGAATTCTAGTATTCCGGGCTTTCGGCAAACAGGCGTCTATGTGTTATCCGGTAGAAGGAGACAGACAGAGTGGTGCCCATTGATACCATTTCATAATCTCCGCTTATACACCACCTAAACGCAGTTTGGACGAAGTAAAGGGTACATATTAGCAGAAGCCGTTCAGATTTAGTCATCTTAGTACATGATTTCTGTCCTCAATTAGGTGAGGTAAGCCATTTCAAAAAGGATATATCGTAGTGACGCCTGGTGCCTTATTAAAATGAACTTACTATTGTGATTATCGTTTGCGATTGTGTTCGGATAACCATCTGAATGTGGTGACTGCTGACATCAAGTAGGCGGTAGACACAAATAACTCTAATGAATTCATGAAATTTCGGTAGAACTCGTCAGCTGAATACTCTGCATACACGGATATATATACTTTTGATAATACATTGGGAGATATAAGACTGATAAGCGAGCAAATAAACTACATTGAATTAGTCATGCAGAAAGATACGTGCGAACGTTTTCCAGGTCATGTTCAAATAGATAAGGGGAGAGAGAGTATGAGAGATCAAAATTAAGATAAATTGCATTACGCTTCAATTACATCACTTAGATAAACAATTAGTCATTAGGGAATATAACGAGAATTGCAAACAGACTAATATCAATAGTAATAGTTATAATAACAATAATAATAGTGTTGAAGTGAGTTAAGATAATCTTACTGATAAAGCATAGTTTTAAATGAATCAAGAATAATAATAACAATAAGAAGAAGAGGTAGAATAATAGTAATAACAAGTAGAGAATAATAAGTAAAACGTATTACCATGGTAGATTCAGATTCATGACCATCTCCTTTTGTATACAGAGAGCTGGTTTATAAATTCGAATTGCACAGGCCTCTGCAATTGAAAGCATCTTCTTGTTTCTTTGTTCGCTGACAATGGTGAATGACTTGACCGCGTCGATATCATGTCCGTAATCCACAAGATGTTTTGTTATTGAGGATTTTGGCACTCAGCTGTTTTCAACCATTTTGGCAAATGCTCCATCATGCGAGTAGACAATCGCCTTTCCGTACGACCTATGTATTTGCTGCCACAAACACACTCAAATTGATATATGCAGTTTGAAGTGTCGAGGATTGGCGACTGGTCGTCCCCAGATTGTTGAAGTACTCGCTTGGTGGTGTTAAGGATAACAAGTTTTGCAGCATAATAAGTTCTCTTGATGGCTTTGTCGAGTATTCGTTTGACTACTTCCTGTACGTCATCTCCTTTGAGTGGGGCAGACAGGTTTCTTCGGAACTGTTTGGATTGTTTTGCAGGGGCTAATTTATTTGGAGTATTTATTAATGAACTTCTCAGGATATTCATTCTTAGATAAAATATCCTTCAGAGATTTTATTTCATGCTCAATAGTGCTGTCAGAACAAATTTTTCGTGCTCTATGGAACAGTGTTTTGACTAAGTTCTTTTTATACTGGATTAGAACAAAGCTCTTGAAATGCATGTACTGTCCTGTCCATGAAGACTATCTAAATATAGATCTTTCGATTGTGCCATCATTCATTTTGGCTAGAAAAACGTCTAGGAATTTAATAGTATCGTTTTCCTCGTGTTCTACTGTGAAATTGAGATTTGGATGGCATGAATTGAATTTTATCAACATGTCTTCCGCTTTTGATCTGCTTTCATAGACAACAAAAATGTCATCAACATATCTTAGGTATACATCCGTTTCCTGTATATGTTGCTGCAAGGTACCGGTTTCTAGGCGTGACAAGAATAAGTCTGCGAAAATTGGTCCCAAATGGCTTCCCATTGCGACACCATCAACTTGATGGAATAGACGCCCGTCGAATTGGAGGTGGACATTTTTAGTACATAAAAGTAGCAATTTCCTCAATTCTGATGTTGGAATGGGTATGTCTTCAGCTTCTTTATATACGAAGTCGAAAGTCTCAACGACTGGCACATTTGTGAAAAGGGAGGTAACATCGAAAGAGACCAAATGGTTATCAGATACAATCGAAATCTTTAATTTGCTTGACAGACTGAAATTAATCAGAAACTATATACGTTCCGAAGCGTTTCCGCAGGGGCTGCAACAGTTCAAATAGCCACTGTGCTAATTTGTGGTATGGTGAGTTTATCGTCAAGAGTATGGGTCTTAACGGTGCTACTGGTTTGTGTATTTTAACGCGTCCGTATAGTTTTGGGATTCGTGACCCAATCGGTTTGATATTTGTATATGTGTTTTCATCAATGTTTTTGTTTTTGAAGAGTTGCCGTAGATGCTGCACAGTTTTCCTTTCGGTCGACAATGTTTGATCTTTTGCATGATCATCCAATTTGAATTCAGATTCATCAGACAGAATTTGATGCATTTTTTAGAGATTATCTTATTCATTAGCACTACGCTTTGTCCTCGTAAAATAACAAGAGTATTGTCTTTTCGGAGCTTGTTTAGTGATCTTCAGTATTCTTTGGTGATATACGACTTTTGATTAGTCGGCATGATTCGAAATTGATGAGTAATATCAACCATCTTTGATTTCAACCAGCATGTAGCATGTAGCCCCATAAGTTGGTCATAAAGATTTTCGAATTGGCATTCGATGTCAATTCGCTTTATCTTTTTCATAGGAACACAGAAGATGAACCCCAATGACAGAATTTCTGCTTGTTCTTTTTGACAGGGAAACATCAGATAAATTATGAACATAATTAGATATATCCACGGGGAAAATTTCATTCGGCGGTTTTGGATGAAGTGATTTCTTCAGTTTCTTTTCTTCTCATAATAATAATTACTTTCAGTTTGGACATTTTTCCACCGGGAAATAATCTGGTTGACTTGAAGTATGCGGATGATATAGTCCTGCTCCTAGATGAAGACGCTGACAAAATGCAGCAGAGTCTTCCGAACACTTTGAGTTGAGCAGCAATCTTAGAATGTTTGACATGCGATTCGCTCATGCTGTTGCTGTCAATTGTGAGCTGATGCTACACGACTGACTGGACTACATTGACTCCTAGCTTAAAGATACGCCGGAGTGAAGTGGTAGAGCGTGTTGACCACTTCACTTATTTGGGGAGTTGATTCAGCCAGTGCCAACAGCTTGATCACTGAAGAAGTCTCTGCACGGACACAGAAGGCTCGTTTGGTATATGCCGACTTACGCCATCTCTCTCTGGCTTAGTAGACGCGATATCCAACCGGCTGTCGACCAAAGGGCGTGTGTACTACTCAGCACCAGTTCGCTTTGTCACGCTTCATGGCTGGCTGGCTAGCTGGTTGTGAAAGATGACCATTTAGAGTGGAAGACATGAAAAGGTTAGCTAGCCAGCTGTCTTTGATCACAAGCGCCTCCGTTCTATTTCCCGTGTTAAGCGGTGTAATAATGTGAGCAATATGGAGGTGCTAGGTAGGTAGGCGGGAGGGGAAATAAATCAACGAGGTTGTGAAGTTACGCCGGTTGAGATGGTTAAGACATGTGTTACGCATGCATGCCTATCCATCGCCGTCCTCGACAGGCAATGTTATCCCTGACGTAGCATCAGGTTGAAAAGAAGCTACTGGTAGTCAAACCAAAACATGGCTTTATCATCAGTTAATGGAATCCTCAACAGTAAAGTAAAACGTATCACCATGTTAGATTCAGAGTGACTACCATCTCCTTTTGTTCACAGAGACCTGGTTTATAAACTCGAATTGCACAAGTCTCTGCGATTGCAAGGATCTTCCTGTCTCTTTGTCTGCTGAAACATGATACTCGATTCGATTCTAGTGTACAGTGTTTGGCTGAAAGAACCAAACAGGAATTGTCATTATCTCCTTTTCATATATCCTCCTACACAACAACTAACTACAGTTTGGATGAATGAAGCTGCTCAATTTGTTGCCAATAGGGCAACTCTCAGACATAGTCATTTTAGCATGTGGTTTCAGTCATCAAGTAGTGAAGGTTAGCTAGTTCAGAAAGTATCTACACTGAAGTAAGTAATCTGTAACTTTTCATTGTGATGACTGTCTTTTACAATTCTGTTCAGATAACCAGATCTGTCTGTGGGGATTGTCGATATAAAGTCAGCACTGGACGACACTAACGATTCATTTACTCACAAGTCTTCAATTGAAGGGGTCAGTGAGAGTTTGATGTTTATTCCACAAACATACATTTATCAAAAATCATTCAACAGCTATATGAAGATGCCATATAGCAAATAATTCACACCGGAGGACCACGCAGTGAAGATGGCATTTAAGACAAAGATGGCTACAATCACCAATGTGATATTCCTGGATCATGCGATTGTTACTACGGCTTGGAAGATGGGCGTATGTTTGGCTGACAAATACACCCTAGAGGATCTGCATTTTGCGGATGATTTATGTTTCATGTCACACAACCATCAGTCGATATCAATCGGAAAAATCGAAAGGTTCAGACATTTGGCATGAGCGCCCTTCCAACTACTCACTGCAGGATTTCATTTACACGCAAACCCTTTCCTGTATGCACAGTATCAACTGACTGGCTAGAAATGGATGATAAGAAACAAGGATTTCTGGCAGACAGTGACAGACGGTCAGTAACCTATAACTATGTAAATGTGTGAATAACGAAATGGAGGTTGATGAATTGGTTATACACTGAAGAAATCTTCAACTGACATGAAACGGTATGCCCTCTAATCCAACCAGAATGGGAAGCACAAGTTACTAGGTTTCTGAAAGGGGATATGGAAATCATGTGTGTCGAGGAAATAAAGACTGATCAGCAGTCGTGAAGTGGAGTCAGCCAAGAAAAGCAGTACATTAGTCACATCTTAGGATGGGTAACTAAAACGCCGGAGAAAACACTTACAGGAGCAATTCAACTGGTCTACGACCATGCCTGATGCGCCCTGAATCCAACATTCACCTGAATGGGGTGTTGGCCATCCGACTTAAACGGAAGTTACAAAAGCTGTATCTAATCTGAAACGAGATACGGTAGTTTCACTTGATGAAGTGAATCCAGAGGTGATCAGGGACGATGATGAGCTCTGCTGATTGAGTTAACAAAGACATTAGGTAATATGAGGGAACCAGACGGACTCCCGGTGGACTGGTGCAAATAACTGATTGTCCCAGCTTATAAGAAGGGAGACAACCGTACTGAGACAATAACTAAGGTTCTGGAATCAGCAATCAGGATTAGACTGAGCGTTGCCTTGGAGAAGTAAACGTACGTGTGAAACCTAGGTCATCTTTAGGCTAGGAAGAGGGTGCATTCATCATTTCTTCACCCTTCGGTAGATCCTAGAATAGAGGTACACTTACTGATGTACAAAATTTGTCATATTTCTTGACCTGAAGGCAGAATTTCACTGACAGGTGTCACGGAAATGCTCGACTGTAAAGAGAGTTCCGTTAGGTAGACGTGTTGTAGAAGACCTCTGGAAAGTGAAATGACCTCCCAGTGAAGAGAGATCGCTGGGATACTGGGAACAACATTTCAAGTAGCAGTTCCAAGTGTTATGTAGTCTCACTAAGTCACCAGTCATACAACTTGCAGATGAGTAGTAGGTGAATATGAGACCTCCCCTTATATCTTTTGATCAAAGGTCACGAAAAATACCCATTTGTTCATAAGTAAAAACAGTTTGTTATTGTTCAGCGAAGAAATTTATTTTCAACGACTTCATTTTCAAGCTGTACAGTCGTATTTATATTACAGAAAAAGTTATTAAGTGGCACTAAATAATTGCTCAGTCAATATACATATATGTAAGTGATAAGAATAACGATAATTAAAATGTTATAAGGGGTAGAGTTGAAGTGGATGGATTACAAAATTGTTTTATAAGTGAATTGATACCAAAAATATTTTTTTTTAATTTCAGACGTTGTCTAAAAATTTTAAAAATTAGGGCTACGATTACGATAAGAATAAAGATGTGAAGTGAAGTGGAATGAATTCAAGTGGTAAAATAAAATAAAATGAAAACTAGAAAGAACAATGCTATGACCAAGGTAAAGGTTGAATTCCTCGTTTCACTTCCTTGATGTTAGGCTAGATAGAAGAGAGGATGGCACGCTGTTAAGGTCGATTTACCGAAAGCCAACAATCACAGGGCAGTACACTAACTTCAACAGTTGGGTATCTTTAGGGAGAAAGAGAAACCTTATTCATTCCTTATGCTCCAGAATTCGTAAAATCTGCTCTACAGAGACAATTGGTAGGGAACTAGATAACCTCCGATCAAATCTCCTTAACAGTGGATATCCTACAAGGTTTATTGAACATAACATCAAGAAAGAATTCGCCCCTAGACAAATCATAGTGCCAAAGAAAAAACTGTTTATGAGTCATGCATTCAAGGTTGACACTATTTCGGAATTGATTAAACATCGTCTATCTAAATGTAATAAACGCACTTTTCCTGCAGCTGACTTGGAACTAGTTTTTACCAGCCGAAACATGATTACACAATGCGTCAAGGATAGATTACCGCTTATGTCCACATCTATGTGCATTTACTCTTTTACCTGCTCTTGTAGAGCTGATTATATTGGACGTTGTAAGCGTACTCTCCGAAAACGTGTAGCTGTACACTATCCGGTTTGGTTAATGAAAGGCGAACGCAGAAATGCAAATTCGTCTATTTGTGATCACCTGTTAGAGTCTGGTCATTTAGCCCCACGTGATTCATCCTTCAAGATTATCTACATAGCAAAATCGAATCGATCCAAAAGTTTACGTTTTCTTCACTTATGCATAGCCGAAGCTTTACCTATTTATGAACAGAAACCTAAATTATGTGTTCAAAAACGTTTTGTCAAACCCCTTTCTTTACATAGGTCATAGTAATGTTCTTTCTAGTTTTCATTTTATTTTATTTTACCACTTGAATTCATTCCACTTCACTTCACATCTTTATTCTTATCGTAATCGTAGCCCTAATTTTTAAAATTTTTAGACAACGTCTGAAATTAAAAAAAAATATTTTTGGTATCAATTCACTTATAAAACAATTTTGTAATCCATCCACTTCAACTCTACCCCTTATAACATTTTAATTATCGTTATTCTTATCACTTACATATATGTATATTGACTGAGCAATTATTTAGTGCCACTTAATAACTTTTTCTGTAATATAAATACGACTGTACAGCTTGAAAATGAAGTCGTTGAAAATAAATTTCTTCGCTGAACGAAAAGAAACTGTGTTTGATCATAGGTGTCTGAGTTCTGACTCCTGTGTTGAGTGAAATAATATGGTGAGTACCATTGAGGCTGACCGTGCAGTGTTGGGTAAAGAGAGAGATTCAATCGGTGGGGCTATTAAACTGTATCAGCTGAGATGACTAGAACCCCGTAGAACTCATTCTAAGTCATGGCCTCATTGTACAATAGTGTTAGATGACATATAATCAGGTCGGAAACAAGTTCGCAGTCGGTGGACTAAAACCTGGCATCAACCTATGGAGTCTTAAATAGTTGGTGTGAACCGCATCGGGATGTGTGGACTACCTGGTTGAGGTCCTCACGATACCATGTAACAATGGCTTGAGTCTGTTGGTGATATGACTCAAAATCTTTCTCAGTGGCACAGATGCATTCTCTTTTTGTGTGTGTGTGTGTGTGACATCCCGTATCACTTAATTCCTACGTTTCTCCATATAACTATTCTTTCCCTCCCATACAACTCTGCCTAATACATAATAATAATTATTATTATTATTTACTTTATTCCAAAAACAGTACTTGTGATACAGAATGGAATTTTCAGCATTAATCACAATATTATTGAATCTAATTTCCTCAAAATAAAATCACACAGAAAATTCTCCACATTTACAACAGGAGTAATGTTAAAAACATGCAGCATATAAAGTGGAGATAATGATAATGATAACGGCTAAGGTAATAATAATAATAATACAAGTGAAAATTGCTTTGGGCTTGTTTCACACAGTATTGTCGATGCGGTATAGATATCCTAACATGTTTAAAAATACTGAATATAATGTTCTCTTTATATGATATGGTGAGGGGTAAAACAAAGATTACAACAGTCACAGAGATAAGTTGGTGTTTGCAATTATGAGAGTAAAACAAACGAAGAAGCAACAGGACCATAAATATAATAGAAATAATAAAAGTAAAACTTGAAGGTATATAAGGATGGAAATTGTTTAATTACTAGATGAAAAAAGGTTAGTTCAATTGTTGCCTGACACTATTTTCATCACATAAAATACGGTATCATAGAATTTTTATACTTAGACGTGCGAGCATACAGTTTTCTGAAGTTACTTTTTGTTCTACCTGAGGAGATGCAAGATGAAAGCTGAGGGTGCTGTGGTAGATGCTCCAAGTCAGACAAAATCCCTTTAGCAAATTTATTGCACGCATTCAAGTGCCTATCGACAACGAAGTTAACTATGTGGTCCACTGGGACACCACTCACCCCCCTACTGACAGTCTTCAGCATTCTACGAATTGTGACATAGTGCTTTTTAAGCAAACCAGGAAAGAATAAGCAGGGGTGAACAATAAAGAAGAATAGGTAGGATGCAAGAGTTTATGAACTGTAAGAGGAGGAGGGGTTGAGTTACGCCTGAGGAGTGCCTTAACTTCTTAATGTAAAATGTCAGGCAGAATATTTTATTGGAGATTGCTAAGACATGGGAAGACCAGGAGAGATCAGAAGAGAGAATGAGTCCAAGATACTTGATTTCTGTTTTAATTCCTATATCTTTGTCGTCAATCTTACAACTGTCATGAGAATCGACGACTTCTTTTAACTGTCTTTTACATCTTAAGCTGAAATTAACAGTTTGACACTTAGAAGGATTCAGTTTAAGACCGTTAGACTCAGACCATTTACTGACTCCCGATAGAAAGCTACTTATTTTGGTGCAATCTAGCTGGGAATTAACAGCCATTGAAACCGTTAAATCATCAGCGTACTTCACAAAGTTTATTTCATCAGAGTGAGGCAAGTCATGCAAGAAGAAAGAAAAAAGAAAAGGAGAAAGAACAGCACCTTGAGGGACACCAGCTTCAGTAGGCAATGAAGTGGAAGACTTCCCTTTATATACGGTGTACTTTTTTCTATCTGAGAAATAGGAATGTAACCAGTTAACAGCCCAACATTCTGTTTGACTAGCCGCAAGTTTATTTAATAAGATGTCCCTAGGGACCGAGTCGAAAGCAGATGTATAGTCTAGGAAGGCGCAACGAACAAATCTAGCCCCCTTGTCTAGACTGGAAGCAATGTTATGATATAAGACGGCAGCTGCATCTAAAGTGCTTCTACTGTGCTTATAGGCGAATTGTTTAGGGTCGTTAAAGGATTTAAGCGAGGGTACAAGACTAAGTAAAAGTAATTTCTCCATATTTATAAAATTAAATTTCTAAAATCTCAGCGAAATTGAAATGATTAATTCCAACATTTCATTCAGCAATCTCTCACTCTGCGCTCAATTATTTTGCAACTATCCCGTCAAATATTAATCACAGCTCATATGTAATTTCTCCATAGTTTTCAAAAAAAAGGAGAGTTAATAGCAATGGTTCTAAATTCGACACACCCTCCAGTGTCAATCCAGTGACGATTTAGGTATAGGTACAACTTTAATCCTTCGGAATGCCTTTCTTTCGCTTCCTTTGTGTTTTACATGGAGTGGAACAATCGGAAGCTTTACGCTCCTGTGCGAAAATCTATATTGTTGGATATCAGTTAGTTAAAAACACCGTCTTATTATTGATTAGTTGATATAGTAACATAGACTGGGGATGCAAATTACAGATCACGTGTTTATACGATTTTAATCGTTTAGTTACTGAATCATACCGCATTTAACTATTCAGGGGTAGGTGCCTTTTATAGATTTTAAGACATAGTTGACATATCAGCCTCACTTATCACCTGACACAAACTGAGTCCTGGGTCACTAACTGGTTGCATTCCTACTTCTCAAACAGAATGCAGTACACTGTATACAAAGGCAAATCCTCCTATGCTGTGCTCACTGAAGCTGGTGTCCCCCAAGATGCTGTACTCTCCCCACTTCTCTCTTCTTTCTTTCTTTCTACATGACCTACCGTCTTCAAATGACATTAACTTTGTCAAATATGCCGATGACCTTACTGTATCTTTGCCTATCAAATGTCAAAGTGACTGCTCTAAACTAAACGGCTTTTTATCAGAAATCAGCCAGTCGTCCAAGTAAAACGGTCTTACCACCTTAAATCCCTCTAAATGTCAAAAAGTCAATTTCACCTTTACGCATAAATCTGACCTGCACAAACTGGTTAGAACTCACGAGGTGTGCAACATTGATGGCACTGAAATAGAGACCAAGTCGGAAATTACATATCTGGGCGCCATTCTATCTGCTGATCTTTCCTCGTCGTCTCATATCTTGATGATTTCTAAGAAAATATTCCGTCCTGCCTTCTACATCAAGAAGTTATGACATTCTGGAATAACCCAACTCAACCCTTACTCCTACGATTCGTTAACTCTTGCACCCTGCCTATTATTCTCTATTGTTTCGCCTTAGTTTTTCCAAGGCTGGCTACTGAAGACAGACTATATCTTATTACGTAGGATGTTAAAGGTTGTCAGAAGGGTGGTAAGCAATGTGCCACTTAACCAGCTTGTTAATATTCTGGTCGACAGGCGCTTGGACTCATGTGAAAAATGGGCCAAATCCATTTTACCTAACTCACACCACCCTCTTCATTCACAACTCTCTCCTTGTATCTCATCAGGTAGAACGAAAAGCCTATATAGAAAACTATATGCTCGCACTAGCAAGTACAAAAACTCAACTATACCCTACTTAGCTCGTGTTCTGTGCGAAAAAGGAAGCATTAGGCGTGAAACTTATACCGTATTAAATAGTCAGTAGAACAATTGGATCTCGTCTTTCCAACTCATATCATTTATAAGTACAACGTTTTCTTTTTTTCTTTCTTTCTTTTCCTTTTCTCTCTTCCTTACAAGAACTATTTAAAACATTCTTCTTCGTTCTCTCACACTCTTTATATCTCGACCTATTGTTACCGCTTACGCCAGTAAATATTCTACCATCTACTATTCCAACATCTTCAAACATTCTGTTCACTTTTGGCTTTGCTGCCGACAGACATGCCAATATGTTGTTGTCAAAACTAACTGAGAATACCCTTAATCTATGTAGAATTTTATTTATTGTTACTGTACTAACTGAATGCAATACTGTAGTAAAATGCTGAGAATTCCATTCTGTATTACAAGTACTGTTTTGGAATAAAGTAAATTATTATTATGAATATAATAAATTGTTGCGGTGAATCTAAATTATCAGTATCTGCTTCCCATCGGCCCATAGAATGAAAGCTTCACCGAGCTCAACTTGATGGCTAGCTATGAAATCCACGGTATGCATTTCTCCCTGTTTTGGAAATGCCAGCTAGATATATACGTGCATTTCAGTGAATAATGTTGCTCTAAGTGAAACTCAAAAACTCACACTGGGATTATGAGTCTCGAGAACCACCTCTCAGTCAGTGGACACTATTTGTTACTTGTTATTAGAACTTTTACATTTTCTGCTGTTCAACTACCCTGGTTTTATGATCTATAATAATAATACTAATTTATATTTCGTATAAACAGGTGAGTTTACGAGAAATGCATACCATTTTAACAGGCATGATCAGTAATCTTATCAATTACATTCCTGAAGTATCATGAATTAATACTTTTTCAAAAGTTTGAATTGTTCAATTATTGTACAAGCAATTAGAGCAGGTTCGTATAAATGTTAGATTGTAAGGTTACCATCAAAGTTGAGCGACAACCCAAATTTCGTTCTGTTTCCTGCTGATAGTTATGGTCAACCAGTGAACAGTGAGTGTTATGCCGCCACGTGATTGAACGCTATCTCAGGAAGAGAAGAAAATTCTGCGCAGCTGCAAAATGGTATAAAATGCAATCATGAATAATACATTATTGGAAGTAGATTTACAAGTCAAATACAAGAAGAAGCTATATAGTGCTTGAAAAGATAGTAGACATTTGGTATGATGTTTTCGATGAAGATATAGCTTTGTTCAAACATTGATGTTGTTGTGTTTCTAATCAAAGCAACCAGACTATGGGAAAGCAACAGATATGAACAAAGATCAAGTTTTAGCTTTAACAATGGCCTAGGTAGTTAACATAAAGTAGAGTATAATAGTGAGTAAATAAAAAGATTATTGTGGGGTGTGTAAGTGATATTTAAGTGAGGAGTGAATTCAAAAATCTGGAAAATTAGAAGCCGTAGAACAAGCTGACCTGTAAGATGTCTGTAGGGCCTAATGAGTAGCAAATTGACAAGAAGCTGAACAGGCTTGTAGATGGTAGGAGCAAAAGCACTTTTTTATTTATAATTTAGATCTGTACAACCCTTATTATTATTATTCTTTTGTTAAGACTCCAGACTGATGTTTAATTCTCTAGCTGTCAAAAAATGCATGTTGCTGTCCTACAGATCGGAGTGATTGACATTTGTGACCACTACCATATCTGCTGATCAGCATGCGCCACCCTCCCTGCCAAACGATCAAATATTAAACACGCTTTCTACTTTTAGATTTAACCGTCACGCTTTGGCGAAATCCATCCCAATGAAGTTGCTCAACCAGAACTTCAGAAGTTTACCACATCGAGTTTCGACTATATAACTGAAGACAACCCTCAACTATTTACTTCCTTGGGTAATGTGTCCATCAAGTTTATGATAGCAAATATAATATTGGAAGTCAATGAGGACTATGTTTCAACCAGACGCAGAGAGTATTTATTATTATTTCTTTTGGTCTAGAGTGGAACTTTAGACATAAACAGCACACCACACACATCTCATCTGCAGTTTTCTGCAGTCCCCTTTATGTGGCTACAAAAATCCACATATGCCTTCGTTTGCCTCCCCCTTCAAACACACACACACACACACACGATCTCGCCCACGCCACTGTTTGACCCCCAGTTCACTGTTTTCCACTAGGATTTCACTCATTCGCCTAACACATGATGTCATTCAATGGTCTTCTGAGACAGTATCCCATCTGCCTTAATTTTCTCCTGCATATCTGATTGACAGTGGATTCGTTGGTTGGTTCGTTACCAGAGTGGCTTGTCACTGTCACTTTTCTCTGGTCATCTAATATTCAGTGTGAAGCTAAGACAGTTGTTGATGAAAGTTTTCAGTAACCTATTAAAAATACTTTTGATTACACGTCAGGTATCCGAACCATATAGAACTACTGGCTTGACACTTTTTGGTTTATTCCTTTAGGTTCCAAGTGGAACATAGGGCGACGTCAAGCTAGAGGCTTGGAGTTTCAGTAGTAGTGGTGTTTATTTCTACGGAATAAGGCTGCTAGCCTCAGTACCTTGGGGCATTTTGTTAAACAATCCTGGTGAAACTCAAACTGACTGTTGGGTTGTCAAATGGCTGCATTCTTATTTCTCAGGAAGAAACAAGTACACTGTAAATATCAGTCAGGGAAAGTCGTCGACTTCGTTGCTTACTGAGGCTGGTGTCCCTCAAGGTGCTGTCCTTTCTCCTTTTCTGTTTTCTTTCTTTTTGCATGACTTGCATCACTCTGATGATGAAATGAACTTTGTTAAGTATTCCGAAGATCTAACTATTTCAATGTCTGTTAACTCCCAGCTAGACTAGACTGTATTGAGATGAACAGCTTTCTATCAGGAATTAGCAAATGGTCTTCGTGTAACGGCCTTAAACTAAATCCTTCCAAATGTCAGACTGTTAATTTCAGTTTCCGATGTGAGTAAAAGAAAGTTAAATGAAGCTGTTGGTTCCTATGACCGTTTCAAAATTGATATAGAAATTAAGTCTGAAGTTAAGTATCTTGGATTAATTCTTTCTACTGCCCTAACTATCCTGGCCTTTCCATGTCTTAGTGATTTCTAAAAGAAAATCTTGTCTGGCTTCTTACATTAAGCAGTTAAGGCACTCCTCAGGCATAACTCAATCAACTCCTCCTCTTACAGTTTGTCAACTCGTGCATCTTACCTATTCTTCTCCTGGATTGATTGAAAAAGACTATGTCATACTTCGTAGAACTCTGAAGACTGTCAGTAGGACGAGTGGTATCCCATTAGGCCACATCGTTGTCATTGTCACTGATAGGCACTTGATTTCATGCAACAGATTTGCTAAAGGAATTTTGTCAGACTGTGAGAATCCACCACAGCTCCAACATTGTGTCTCTTCAGGTAAAACATGCAGTGATTTCGAAAGACTTTATACAAGTTCATCTAAGTATAAAAATTCCACTAACCATATTTGGCTGCACGTATTTCATGTGATGAAAATAGTTTTAGGCATGAACTAACTAATTAACCTTCTTTGCACTACTAAAGAAACCATTTTCCTCCACCCTTACACCATCAAGCTTTATTGTTGTTCTTCTTCTTATATTTATAATCCTCTCAATTTTTTGTCTTTATTTGTTTATTTTTCGTAAGTGTAAACACCATTTAAGCTGTGTTATAACTGTTAATTTTGTATTTCCCCTCACCCCCCCCAGACAGACAGATTTCCCCTCACCATGCTGCCATATCGACAGAACATTAGATTCAATACTTTATGATAGCATGCTAAAATTTCCAAACTGACTCGACATTACTGTTTGAAACAAACTCAATGTTATTATCTTTATTATTATTACTACCTTTATTATTATATTTAATGATCTCAATTCATGCTTCGAATATTTTTATGAACAAATTTCCCTGCTTAATTTTGTTTTAAATTTTAATTTTATTTATATTTCGAGTAAATCAGGTGCAAGGTGTTGTGACAAATGCTGAGAATTCTATTCTGTATTATAAGTACTGTTTTCGGAATAAAGTAGATTATTTTTACTATTATACCCAACCTTCCCTCTTTACCAGTCTTATAACTGGCTTAGCAAGGTAAATGAATGTGTCGGCTAGTGATCGGACCGGGAGCCACATGCAAGGTCGGCGAGCATTCTACCTCTGTGCCACCGACTCACGAATCGACACTAGTATTACCGATTTCATTCTTGTTTTTTTTATACAAAGCGGAGTAGGTATCCATACCAATCCCAGAGCGATGAATATCTGTTCCGCTTCTTCAATCCTGCCTTTGATATCCTAATCCGTGCTGCATGTTTAATGAAACGATGCAGCCTAAATAACTGAAAATTAGCGACCTCCTTCAAATTTATTCCGTTGATAGTGATTGGAGCTTGTTATTAATTGTTGGTTGATTGGTTATCTTTATCACCTCCATTTTTCGCTACGTACACCTGAAGTTCCCTCTTCAATGCTCCTTCGGCCAAATTGTCTATTTTCTCTCGTAGATCTGTAGGGTTTATGTGACATTAAACTTAATCATCCATGAAGTCCATATCTCCCAGAATCTTCGCATTAGCCTAATGGATTGCTGTCTCCATACATCTCACGGCCTGGTGCATAATCCCGTTCATAACACAATCAGGAATATCGCGAATTCCAGTAGGCGGAATTGTTTTACTCCTGCCTTCACTTCAAATGCTTCGGTGAATTTTCAGTTGTGAATTTCTTGATGTGTGGCATAATCATACAGCTTTTGAATAGAGCGGATAAAGGTTTAGGGCATTCTGGAGTTCTGAAGCTGATGTTTTCAATCTACTTAACAGTTAACGCTGTCAAATGCCTTTTCAAATTCAGTTGAGTTGAGCTAGAGAATGAACAGAGTTAAAATAATGTTAGTTTACGTCGACCAACTGTCTGAAGCGAAAAAGACTAGTCTTGTGTCAATGAACTTGAAATATTGAGTAACGACTAGGTACGCGAGGTGGAGCAGCAGAACAAGGTAAAGGTTGGTTGAATGATAAGAAAATTACCAACCGAATAATAAGAATGTGGGACGCTTGAAGAGTCTTACTAAATTGGTATTTTGATAGGGTTTTTAGTTTTAAATAATTAGTTTCCTCTATGAATTTCGAAAAAATAATACAAGAATTGAACAAATGTGAAGAGGGTGTGTAAATATATAAGAGGAGCATATGAGATTGATAATAGTGAATTGATTATGAAAGCAAAAGCAAACTAAAAGTAAAATTAAAAACAAAAGAAAAATCAAAATGTTTTACAGGGAACGACTAGTGAAGAGGTTAAGGCCAAGGAAGAGTAGGAGACTGGACAATGTTTTTCTGTATACAGAGTTCAGGATTGTAATGCTGAGTTCCATAGCTGGGTCCCTTTGAGAAGGAAGAGAAATCTGATACACTCCTTATCCTCTAGAATAAGGAGGATATGTTCAAGTGATACAATAGATGGGGAACTGGGACGACTCAGACAAGTTCTCATAGAGAATGGATATCCTCCAAGTTAATATGTGTAAAACTTGGGCACTGTGGTAGTAAGTAACTCCATATCAGTTTGTTTATTAGATGTATCACACAGTGAAACAGTATTGTATACTGGATGACGTTTCGAACACAATTTATTGTTCATAATCATATCAATTGCGGTCACACGACTTTGAGATTTGAGTTTTATAGTTTTCTTTGTCGTCTCCTATTTGTCGTATGGGCAGTAGAATTTTCCATATATCTGGGACAGGTGTTGAATCATTTCTATTACATGTATTTGCCGTTGATTCGATAAACAAAGCTTCTGTTATCAATCTCTCCCTATACCATGTGACATTAAATTTTAAAACTGTCATCCTATCCGATCCTATTGTATGGTTGTGTGTAATTGCATGTAGTTAGTGCTATAGCTGAACTATTTTCTAGACTTCTTATCTTATTTGAGTCAACCAATCTAGAACAGGGGCAGTCAGACTAGCCGAACATAAAAACCTAGCTAAATCTAGATTGGTTGACTCAAATAAGATAAGAAGTCTAGAAAATAGTTCAGCTATAGCACTAACTACATGCAATTACACACAACCATACAATAGGATCGGATAGGATGACAGTTTTAAAATTTAATGTCACATGGTATAGGGAGAGATTGATAACAGAAGCTTTGTTTATCGAATCAACGGCAAATACATGTAATAGAAACGATTCAACACCTGTCCCAGATATATGGAAAATTCTACTGCCCATACGACAAATAGGAGACGACAAAGAAAACTATAAATCTCAAAGTCGTGTGACCATAATTGATATCCTCCAAGATTTATCGAGAAAAGCATAAAGTTAAGGGAAAAGCCTAGAAGAATCCAGACGGTGCCGAAGAAACTGCTATTTATGACTGTTGAATTTAAAGGTGATACCGCAGCTGAGATCCTGAAGAATCGCTTATGCAGATCACTGAGGAAAGCCTTCTTTATGGATGACAAATGGTCAACGGATGTGTGAAGGATAAACTGCCGCTTTGGGCCACCTGATTGTGTGTTTATAAATTCACCTGCTCGTGTGGAGCTAGTTATATTGACCGCAAAACTTGGCGCACACTTTCCAAACGCATCTCTGAACATTATCCGGCATGGTTAGCAAAAAGACAGTGCAAGACAATTACTAGCTCAATTCTCGAGAATTTGGTGAACTGAGGCCACGTAGAGTCACCAGAGTCGTTTTTCAATATCATCTATAAAGTGAAGCCAAATGGTACAAAGGGCGTCAGGTTTCGGCTTTTGTGTATGGCGGAGGCGCTGGCAATTCAGCAGTACAACACAAAAATTTTCAGGCAATCCAATTAGGGACGGAGCTTCAATTGCCAACGTCATCTAGTGTTTCAGGAGTACGAGATGTCTACCTACCTCTGTGTAAACTCCGTCCTATCTTATTGAATTGTTTCATATGTGTAGGTAGTTTACACAAGAACTCTACTCCTTCTTTTATGATGTCGCCATCCAAACGTCGTGTCACTGAGTTGATTCTAAGATAGCGCGCTATGATACTCAAGGCTTGTGGGTCCTGTACAAATGCTGGTGTCTGTTAGAGACAGATTTTGAGTATTAAGAGGTGTAGCAATAAGAAACGATAGGAGATCTGAAAGGCTCGATAAATGTACTTTACCATGTTGAAAATTGCGAGGAATGCATCTAGAGGTAGTGAGTGGTTAACCTTTGCAGTGACTGTTTTATAATGGCATTTATGACATTCATGGGCAGAAGAGGTTATCCAAAGGAAATGTTCAGTGATACTGGAACCACCCAGTAGGGATCAAAAAGGGAAGTGGAAGCAAGAAAGAATAAACAACACTTTGCTAAGTAGAGGTATAGGCTGGTATTTCAGTCCACCATCTGAGAGTCATTAGGATGGCGCTGGAGAACGTAAGATAATAGACTAACACTTGCTAATCTACTGTTGTCAGGTAGCAACTCGATCGGCATCAGTGTAATTCGTCTTGGTGACAAGGTCTTCAAAAGGTTGGGTCAGGCTAACTATTTAGAGAAAGTATGAAGGTAATGTCGCCTAGATTACTAGCTCGCTAGTTTTCTAGCCCGTCCTAAGCCCAGATAAAGAGGGAGGGTTGTGGCGTGGTGCTAGCATCTCCACCCCAGAACTTAACCAAACTGCTACAGAAAATTCAAAGCACAAATATATTAAAAATTCTAAAAATATAAACAATAACCTTAATTTTCGCTGGAATCGGGGAAGTGAAATGACACAGGCTGTTGAAAGCCTTCGGGAAGCCAGTCAGCCAATGTGCCTTCTTTCGATGAAAGCAAAAGTAAGGATGGTTACCTGGAATGTTCGTACAATGTATGAAGCTGGAAAGGCTGCCAAGGTGGCCGCAGAAATGCGAAGATATGGAATAGAAGTGTTGGGAATCTGCTAGAGCAGATGGAATGGATGTGGCAGGAGCCAGCTACCAACTGGAGAGACCATAATCTATTCCGGTCACCCAGGGGACAATCACGAGCACACCGAGGAAGTGGTCATCATGATGTCACCAACAGCAACCAAAGCTCTCATGAAATGGGAACTAATCTCCTCCAGGATAATGACAGCCATTATTATTATTATAGTTCTCTTGGGTTCCTAGTGGAACATAGGGCTTCAACTGCACATCTCCACTTGCTTTCCTCTTCTTCTGTACTTTTCACCTGCATCCATGTTAGTCCATACTGTTTCAACTCCTCTTCACACGATCTCCTCCATGTCACCCTTGGACGTCCCACTCGCCGCTTCCCTTTAGGGTTCAACTCGAGCAATGGCCTGACGTGCGCGCGATGTCACCCAGCAACGCCCTCCTCAGCGAGCCAGTATCCAACCCATCCAATATCGTTTTTACGAGCTAGTATAAACCAATTTGATTTCTTTGTGCTCGCTTCTTGATTGTGAGGTATAGGTTCTTGATCTTCGGTAAACTTCTGCGTAGCTTGTCCCGCCACTCGACTGTCGTAGCTTTGGTTGACTCCAAAGGGAGTAGTGCTGGGATTAATTATATGTGGTTTGTAGTATGAGGTATGTTAAGACTGTTACTACTGTGATTGGAGTTGATCCTTTCGCCAGTTAGTCCTTCGGTATTGTCGACAAGAGAAAAGAGATAGTAATAATAATAATAATAATAGATATAATTAGTGAAGCTATTCAGACTAAGAGACAGAAACGAAAATAGGAAACGTAACAACAGTCAGCTCATTAAGTTTGAAGAATAATATATATATCGGTAATAGTAATAATAATAATAATAGTAATTATAATATTAATAAGTTGTCAGGAGAGTAAGACGGGAGAGAATGTAAAGAAGTAAAATGACGAGTTTAATTATCTACCCTGATTGGTAAATGCGATTTTAAGGAGATAGGCCATTTGGATGCAGTCCTTGTATCGCTGCATGGTTGTCCAGCCTTCGCTTAAAGGCGTCCAAAGACGGTGCCATAGCTACATCTGCCGGTAAGGAATTCCAGGGACGACAAACCCGCAGTGAAAAGAAGTGGGAGCGCACCCGGGTCCTTGCCCTCTGGTGAGCTATCCTTCTGGGATTTCCACGTGGAAGCCTATACCTACTCAATGGCAGAACACCTTTGTTTGGGTGATTCTGGTCATTTGTTATTTTGTAGGCAGTAATCAAATCCCCCCTAAGCCGACGGTAACTAAGTGTGAACAGGCCTAATTTCTTCAGCCTTTCATCATATGGTTTGTTTCGGAGACCAACCACTCCTTTTGTTGCCCGTCGTTGGACTCTTTCCAAGAGGTTGGCATCTCTTCTCAGCATTGGGGGTGCAATAATATTATGCACCTCAAGGTGTGGCCTGACGTATGTTTTGTACAACATTAGAAAGAGCTCAGGAGTGAGTGCACCTAACTGTCTATGCGTAAAGTGTATGACCGCATATGCCCTCGCTACATCCCCTGTGTAATTTACGCTTGTGTCCATTTTTTCCGTTAGAACTAGACCTAAGTCGCGTTCCGACGTTGTGCAGGACAAGCTTTCATTGCACAGGGTGTAACTTGCATTCTGCAGTCTACAGGTGCGCAACTTCACTACTTTGCACTTTTTCAAGTTGAAAGTCATGCCACTGGCCACCGCCCAGTCTTCCAGAAGGTTTAGGTCTTCCTGTAGCCTATCTGAGTCCTCCGGACACTTTATCGCCCTCCATATTTTTACGTCGTCAGCGTACAGGAGAGTCGGGCAGCTCAGACGGCGTGGTAGATCATTGATGAAAATCAAAAACATCAGTGGTCCTAGGATAGAACCCTGCGACACTCCTGATGACGATCTGTGCCAAGATGATCGGACTCGGTTAACCTTAGTGCAAAATTGCCTGTCGGCTAGGTAGTCCTTCAACCATGACAGAAGTGGCTCACCTATGCCTGCCTGGCTTATTTTATGTAGGAGAAGGTCATGGTGAACAGTGTCAAATGCCTTCTCAAAGTCTAGGAAGACCACATGGACTGGTACGTTCAAGTCCCAGCATGATGTCCAGTCGTCCCAAGCTGACAGTAGGTTAGTGACGCAGGATCTGCCTTTTCTGAAACCATGTTGGGCTTCATGTAGTATATTAGTCCTATCGAAATATCCCCTGATGTGGTCGTCAATAATACTTTCCAGTACTTTTGATACCACTGGGAGTAGAGCTACTGGTCTATAGCTAGCAGCGTTTTGCCTGTCCCCACCCTTGAAGATTGGAGAAAGGATGGCTCTTTTCCACTCCCTTGGCAGGGTCCCCGAATCCATTGAGTGTTGGAACAAGTCGCACAGGGGTCTACAGAGAGCCTCGGCGCACTGTTTCAGAACAGATGGCCTGATGTCATCACAACCTGGGGACTTCCCAGGTATGAGTCGCTGTAGCTTCCTTAGTACTATTGCGGGGTTTATTTGGGGAGTAGTCGCTAGGTCTTCCTCCTCTGAAATAGTGGTGCCACCATTTTGGTCCGTAACTGTAATATCCACATTGCTGTTTAGCTGTTTAGCGAAGGCTGAACTGAATGTTTCAGCCATCTCCAGACTAGTGAGATATTGACCGTTTGGGCCTACTAAGGCGCATGCCCCTTGGTTTGTCGGTTTTCTTTCCGACATGAATCGGTACAAGTTTTTAGGGTTTGATAGGAGTTTTTTAGCAAGGTTAGCCTGGAATGACCTTCTGTCCCTCCTGACTCTTGCATTACACCGGTTCCTGAGTTCGAGGTATGCATCATGGTCGGTCTGACTCTTAGATACACGCCACGTAAACCAAGCCTTCCGCTTTGCTTGCAGAATACGTTGCGTGCCTCTCTTCAACCATGACGTCTTTCTCTTAGGCTGTGTTGTGACTAAAGGGACGGTATCCGAGATTGCTGTATGGATAATCTTTTTTACCACTTCCCAGTGTTCATCCACAGATAGGTCGTCCCATGCTAAGGGCCAGTCTGCGTCGGACAGGAGCCTCCGCATTTCAGCATAGTCAACCCATCTCCACTTTCTCCTGCATATTTGCTGTTGGTGGGCGATTGGTTCTTGTTTTGTTTTCTTTGTTCCCATAGTTTCTTGTTGGTGATTGTTTCCGGCCCGGCCATCTGATCTTCAGTATAGATCCAGCGAAGACAGTTAGTTGTTGATAAAGGTAACGTCTACAACAGGCTGTTGGAAATATTCCTTGTGACCCACCTGCCAAGTTTCTCATCCGTATAGAAGAACTGACTGACTTGACGTGTTTGTATTGAAAATCAGACCGACGGAATTTTGTTGTTGATTCTGGCTGAGTGACGAAGATTGGTTTCCAGATTGGTTGTTTCAGGTTGATGAGTGAATGTGTTTCTCGCCTTCCCGATTCTCTCTCGATTTGACATCCTCGTCCGTTCCGACTTCCTGCAGTTGGGACAATGCTCACTCCCTAGATAAGTAAGTGAATGAAGTGACCTCTTTCAAATGCCTCCTGTTGATGTTGATTGGCTGCTGGCTGGATTTTGCTGCCCTTGTTGTTGTTGGTTGATTGGTTATTTCCATAACCTCCGTCTTGTCTATGTTCACTTGGAGTCCTGTATTTGCTGCTTCTTCGGCCAGTTTGTCGGTTTTCACTTGTAACTCTTCGATTTTGTGTGACATCAAACATAAATCATCCACGCGAGAAATCCAGGTCTTCTAGGTTCTTCGTGTCGGTCCAGGATATCCCTGTCTTCTCGTTTCTCACTGTCTGGTGCATAATCCAGTCTACCACAATTAGGAATATCAGTGGTGATAATAAGAACCCTTGTCTGACTCCTGTGTTTACTCCAAACGCTTCGCTGAGTTTTCCGTTGTGGATGACTTGACATGTTCCATTGTCGCACAGCTGTTGAATAAGGTTGATGAATGTCTGGGGTACGCCGTAGTACTCGAGTAGTTTCCAAATTACTTCGCGGTCAACGCTGTCGAAGGCCTCCTCAAAGTCTATAAATTTGAGGTAGACAGAGGTTTGATGGCCATTCCATGCTTTGTTCTGTGATGATGATGCGTAGAGTTGCAATTTGGTAAGAATATGTGTTAGTCACGTCTCAAAAACCGTTAATGCCCAGCTCTTGCTACACCGGGCCTCTCACTGTCCCTCGAAGCCTTTCAGAAACGCTTAGTACTAACGGACGCAAAAACCGAAACACCGACTGGCGACTCGAGAATTCTTTATTGTAACACCAACATATGAGCAGCATAATAACTAAGGTTTCTGACGGTTTACTGCCGACTTCTTTCTGGACAGCGGCCGATGAGACGATGACTGTCGTATTGATGCCTCCGCGAAAATATAGGGAAGTTGGGTTTGAGCAAACAACCGTGAATTGATCGTTCAGTCTTCAGCTACATTGATAATCCCTGGCAAAAAATGGATCCATCCCTTTTTTCCATCACGACCAACACACGTTGACTTGGATGCCATTGCGAGAACCTGGGTCACACGGACAGAGCTGAAATGGAAAACAAACAGAAAAGCCAATACACCACAAGCATACCCACAGCACAATCTCACACGTCAATGACGACTTGTGCCTTCCAGTTAAAGGTATCCTCTTGACATCTTGTAACACAATCGCCACTCTCTAGAATAACTCTTGCAGAACGCAACGTGACCAAAGCAGCACCTCATGATACTCTTCGCACATCCTCTTATCTGTTCACTACCAATTGACGCTGCAATCGCTTGTCACTCATTCTGCCTTAGTTCTGGTAACGGTGACGTATGCAACACTCCCGCTCCCCAGCGTGTGGGATCACAGCTAACATGTGCATGTCATTCTAGCACTAGCCTAGCCTCCCTGGCGTACACGACCCATCTGCCGTGTTTAACACCAATCAATTCATTCACAGATGTAGAAGACTCGAAACAACCTCCGAAGTGGGCATGACGAAAAACTTAACAAAATTATGCAATAACAACAAGATATAAAGAAAACAAGTAAACACAATTAATCCAAACACAAATTGATATGACACACCACACGTATATACATGCAGTAGAAATAACCTCACCGATCGTGTCTCGATGCAATTCCTTTGAAGAATTGCAGGACTTACACCAGTATGCCCGCAAATCTTCTCAGGTTGACGACTGTAGGTTGAAGAATGTCTGGACACAAACAAGATTAACCAACAATTACATTAATTGGAACCCACTCAATTACTTAACACAAATATGTGTACAATCAATACATCAAATGTTGTGGATCCTGTCCTTACGAACTACCCTTGAAGAACTGTAGGACTTACAGCAGTACGCCTGCAACCCTTCTCAGGTTGACGCCTTAGGTTGGAAAATCGTCAAGGGGTTTTTAGAGGTTGACCGAATCCCTTGTTCAGCACCTTCCAATTTATTTATTCTCGCGTACCAAAGACAAAGCAAAAGCCAATAATTGGTCGTCCAAACTTCGTGATATATTTCGGGACCAAAACAAGCCTTCAGACTAACGCTTAGCTAGCTAGTGATCGTGCACATGACAAGACGGGGTACCAAATGGCGGGGATGCTTGACCGGAAACCTTCAGCTAAACAAGTCGACTTAAACAGTGGTGGTCAGCATCCAATGAGTGATTGCTGTGGTTAATAATTTTGGGGAATTATTTACCGCTACAGGTTCATCCTCCTACTCTCGACTCTCAGCACCTTCCAGTAGAAACAGTTTCCTAATATCTCGCACCAACAAGCCACAACTTGTCCTCACCTCAACCGTCCTCACCAACCCATCACTACTACAGAGTAGCCTTTCTACCACTCCCAAAGGCCATCTACCTGTGGCTCATTTATCTGCTACTAAGACTACATCATCAACCTTTAAGTTTCTGCACAACTTTTTCCACTTGTCTCTGGTTTGCAGTGTTAGAACATAGTCCTTTAACCATCTTTTCCATAATATATCTTTCATGTGCCTGCCTTGCTTCCATCATCGCTTCATAGGTATTCGTTCCCCGCGTGAGTCTGTAGTGCCTCTATACCAACTGTAAACGTGCTTTTTAATCTAATATTTATACTTGTGTTATATGTGTACACAGACCGATTTTATATGTACTTCGCAAACATTTGTCAATTTACTGTTGAACATTGCCTTGACACAATTTCGAAATTTGACTATAATACACGATCGTACTCTTCGCAAGTGCCTTTTGATTTACGTTGTGGGCGTCGAGTAGCCACAACCGTTCCAGCCAATGAAAGACGAAAATACCTGAGTCGCGGAAAATATAACTCGCACAACGTATATCCTCACTCCGTGAAGGGTGTGTAATGACTATCATGATATCACTAAATGAGTTTCCTATTTCCTCATTTTCATAAGGAACTCTGACGTGGCATTGCTAGAGCTCGAAGAACACCGTTTGTCTAAACTTGTTATAAATGACAACACCAATTGTAACACTCAAAAGCAACAGCCACAACCAACGGAGGAAGAAGACGAAGATGTGAAAGGAAGGTCTTCATTTCCACCATACAAGACTCGAATTGCCCGGTTACAAGCTAACTGTCGTCATTTATAACAAGTTAAGACAAACGGTGTTTTTCCTTCTCTAGCGATGCCACGTCAGCGTTCCTTTCTGAAAAAGAGGAAATAGGAAACTCATTGACTGGTATCATTCCAGTCTTTATGTCATTACAAGTGATGATTCTCAGTGTTCGCGTAGTGTTTACTAGCATGAATACGCGTGGGGTTCGATTTAATTTTGTTTGGGCAGTCACCCAAGTAAATAATTTTGATGCAGTGTAATGGAGCAATTTCAAGCAAATACAACATTTCCTTCAAGTACTCCCTGTGTTCCAAGTAACTGGGCGGATGTCTCCAAACCATTCGAAGTACCTTCTATATGAGTCTCTTTGAGGAATGAAGTGGTTTTGAAAACCAAGTGAGTGTAACTAAATGTGATGACTTCGTAGGTGCCATATGAAGCTTCAATCACAGATTGGAAGCTACTGTTATTTCTTTTATCTGACATGTCCACTGATTGATTTCTTTCTATTCTTTTCAGGTCTACTGGTTTCGGCGTTGAGGTTTCACCCTCCATCAGAAGTGTATTGGTTAGAGATCATACCGAACATAAATGAAACAAGTAACAAATAAAGTGATATGTTTTATCTGTTTTCACTTATGCTAACGCGTACCTTGATGTGGCTTTGAAGTTATAGTAGTGGCGAACCCATTCACTAAGTCCTAGATAACACAAGTCTAGCTGAAATCTTGTAGATTCATTTCAGTTCAAGCTGCGGTCTTAAAGCAGGTATAATTGTATGTAAGCTGATAGATGTCTTAGGAAAGCTGTTGTTAGTCATTTGATGTTCGAAAATAAGAGGACCTAAAGAACTACGTACTGTTAGACTGCTGAGCAGGCCACTCGAAAGGACAGTTGGGTGTGTGACGCGTGGCTACTAATCTGAAAGTTTCGAAGGCTGGCTCGGGTTTCAGCCAACGTACTGGTAGGTAGTAATCGACATCTGAGATACTAGTTGTGCATGGTAATGCGAAATTCTCGTGGAATTGGGTCGGGCGATATGTAGAGTAGAAAATACTTCCTGACCTGAAGGGACTCATCATATTTCGAAACTTGAAGGTATTCGATCTCGACAAGCGTGAGTGCAGACAGGAAATTTCAAGACAGATTAGTATGGTAACTCTGAGAAAATGCAGCTAAATATCGTCGTTTCCCTGAAGGCCACTTTCAAAGTACACTACAATTTGCTCAAAGTTATCTGCGAAGGTGTTAATGTTAGAATGGTTGCTGACAAAGGGTACTGTTTTAATCTTGGTCATGCGGCGCTATAACGGGCCTAGGTGGTAACGACCAGTGTTCAACATGGATGTGAAGTGTCACCGCTCTTGCTCAACTTTGTCATAGATGTACTGATAGGTATGAATTTTTGTGACCTAGTGTATCTAGTCGTGCGGATACTAATGCACTGTTTCCGACAGGCTTGATCTATTTGTCCTAAGACACCTGTTTGTGAAATCCAAGCACAGCATATTGGTCAAGTGACCAAAAGAATAGGGTTCTAATTGCATTGAATCCGGTTTAGGTCTGCTTAGTTTCTTGTAGTTTTGTCCATCAAGAACTTCGATATCAATAGGTGAAGCTCGCTGATTGCATCAGATCACTTCCACTAGTTTACACTTACACTGTCTAGAATTGTAGTCACTTTGTGGTAAACCTAATGTGTGTATATGATTATTCCATGAATACCATATTAGCCTTAGCAGCAGGAACGGAGTTGCTAATATGTGTCTTTGCGTCCCCAAGATAACCCCATAAGACTTTCTCAAGTGTGAGTATGAGCCTCAGTTCAGTGTTGTGGTGTGCCTGATATTGATTCCAGTGAACCACATGTCGACTAATCATAGAAGATACAATTATCCCCATAGAGTGGAGCGAAATTTTCAGTGTTTACCATTTTTAAGTGAAGTAAACCTGTCTGTTCACTGTTCGACATGATCAGTCATTTTTCCCCTGAGGTGAGATACATATTATCATTCAAGGGTAGATGGAGGACTTTTGAGGCGTCAAGGAAGTCTCGTTCTCTGTTTCCCCATGATTCAGTCCTCACTGAATGGTTTTGGATTTCATGGATATGGATTTTTAATTAGCCTGACAGGAAATACATTTTGTCCAAGGTTCGCTTAGTCTCTATGGCTTACATTACAAGTTTTCGAAAAATTGTTAGTCGTAGGTTGTAGAAATCACATATAACACAACTAGAGCATAGAGTGTACGTGGATGGGGAGTGGTATTTGTTTAAATGACACTAAGTTTCTGTATGATACTATTAAGAGTTAATCTGTCGTCTCATTGCTTTTTATATTTACAGACAAAAATATTTGCGTATTTTTTCGCTGTCAACTTGTTTCGAGTATTCGTTGATAAAATTTCCTGGCCGTAAATTAAAAGAATAGTGCGTGATGCATGGACGTACACCATCCAATCTAGACATACGTTTCTGTTTAGGCAAGATTTATCCTAGAGCTTCTGTAAGTGTGCCTCTCTCCGTCGCATATTTTCTTTAATATGATCACCACGTATTCAGTAAACTAACGAAAGTTCTGTTGAAGTTTAAAAATAAAATGTGGAAGGTTCATCAGGGAAGTAATCAGTTGGTGTTCTAAGTGTGTAAACATCATCCACCCACTTCTCTGCGAGAAGACTGATTTAATAATTTCTTACGATGCTCAAATGAGATAACTGTTGAACACTGACAATAACTTTACTTAGTACAATGCAGCTGAGTGAAGTATAGGACAGTATTTTGAGAAGTTACTCCTTGGACAACATCTACACGGAGAACAGTCGTCACCAAAGACATGCTAAAATTGAAAAGATAAATAACGTTGAAATGAGTAGGCAAATAATTAAGAAGATGAAACAACAACGAACGAAGCGTAAAAGTATTCCCCCATAAAATGTACACAGAAGAAAGTCGGAACAAAGTTGAAGCTGATTGGCTAGACACTCAGGTTCTAGCCGATGCGTGAGAGAGTCGACTTGCGTTCTTCGCACTTCAGCCTGGACAACCAGGTAGTTTCACCAGCCGTCTCACGGTAAGTGTGACTATTAGCCGGATACATGGAAAATCTGTTCCGGGTAACTGAGCTTGAACAAACAACACAGAGCAAAGTATGTGAGTAGGTTTAGCTATTCAGCTGTCAAATCGCAGATAGTCGCTGCTATTACTGAAAATGTTCATCCGTAGTAAGGACTTGTTGGGCTAATACCCCTTATAGTTCCACGGATTGTATCCGTGCCTTTCTTTCTGAATTTTGGTAAATAATTTAATAAGCGACGAATAATGAGGTGCATTAGTCGGAAGCTAGAAATTTGCAGCTTTAATATGTGTATGTTAAACTGAAGAGTTTTCTTTGCGCCTACTAAGGCATTAAAGAATCAGTGGAGACAAAAGGATGGATGTAAGCCAAAACAAAGAATTTCTAAAATATTAACCTCAGAACCGTCAACATGTTAATAATAATAACAACAATAATTAGTGTTCTAAGTGGAATAGGATTCGGCAGCAGCACGTCTCCATTACACCCGCCGTCTTTTACTATTGACTTTTATTTCCTGTACATATGATTTCAATGTGACACTCGGACGCCCAACTCGTTTCTTCTCACCCAAGGGTCTGGCATGTGGTGGTGTTGCTCAGCGGTCTCTTCAGCCTATGTTGAAGCCATCTGTGTCCATTCCCTGAATATATTTCTTAGTTGGGTGGTAGGTCGTTGGCTGACTGGCAGCCTGTCGGCGTTCCTTATTGTTTCTCCTCTCCTGCACTGTCGTCTTCGGTACAGAGGGAAAGGGGCAGGATGTGTTGATGAAAGTCTGTAGTATCCTGTTGGGTATGGTCTAAGTGACACGGAAGTCAAATCCCTCCCTGATGAAGTATATAGAAGCGCTGGCCTGATATTATTGATGTTAAAAATTCGGATGTTGTTGCTTGTGATGATTTGTCGTAGATCTCCACAACCATTTCAGAGTAATGAACTCTTCTGTCTTGCATTCAAGAAGAGCGAAATCAACACAACAGACTGAGATTTTGGTGACTGGGCTTCAAATCATTTATGCAGAAACTAGATCTGTTTGTCAATGAGGAGCTGGTTAACATGCATACAATAATAAGACAGTTGACAATAACGATATTTTAGTCAAATGAAAACTAAACTAGGTTTGCGGATCACGATGCTTAAGACAACCTTCTGTAACACTGTTATGAAGAATGAAGAGTACTTAGAGCTCAAATACACTTTTCGAGGCTGACGGTATTGACGTTCGCGTATTATACGGAGTATACTAATGCAAGATCTTATACCAACAACTTCTATAGTATTCGTTTCTCGTGGACCAAAGGTAAAGCAAAACAATTGAATTGGTTGTCCAAATTACGAAATATAATTCGGAACCAAAACTGATTGCGAGTTGATTGTTAAACTGGCTAGTGATTGTGCATGCACGTGACACAACGGAGTACCATATGGCATGGATACTTGACCGGAAGCCTTCAGCTAAACAAGTCGACTTAAACTCTAAGGATCAGCATCCAGTGTTCAGTGATGATTGCTGTGGTCAATAATTTTGGGGAATTATTTACCGCTACAGCTCACATTCCCGCCCCCCACCTAATGGGGTTGTTAGGACCTTAAGACAGAACCAGCCGGAAGTAAAAAACCCAATGGTGCCCTTATGGTTGAAAAAACTCTTCTGAGCGGCTTGGTGGAATGCCTGCTGGTCCGTCTACCTATGCTAATAGGGTGTCTGCACATCTCCTCCTTGATGTTGTTCGTCGGATCCCGTGCTTCGTTTGTTTCTTGTCCAGTGCTTATCACACCTGGAAAAAAAAACAAGAATGCTAAGAACCTTGTTGAGGAAAATGTACCAAATCAGCTTTTTGGTTTAAAAAAATGATGTGCATCTACCATATAGTAAAATAATGCACACTTTAGGACATCGAAAAAAGTATACATCTATTTTTTTAGTGCATGTAACGTGTACTGTTAAAGAAAAAACATTTTTTATTTGTGTTTAGTGATGCTAAATTGAAAAAAAATTGATGTGTCTGAAAAGAAAAACATAATTAATACCACAAACGAATGAGTTGGGTGAATCGAACCACTTAGTTATGTGATATAGGTGTGAAGATATTCTGGGAATCTTACGTCACATCCAAACGCATTTTCTTGGAGAGCTCGAAAGAGGGTTCGGTGGCTTTCACCATGCTAGTGAGTTCCTCGAGTACTAAGGGATATTCGATTACTTGTGGATTATTGGATACGCTTAGCTGTAGGCTAATAGGATTACCTTCCAAGTAAGCCGGTTACAGATGGTCAATGCTGATGGTGTCTTCGCGGCCTTTTCTGTCTAAGACAAAGAATTTATCCGAACGTTTAATTACTTTATATGGTCCGTCGTATGGGGGTTTCAGAGGTCGGTGCACGGAGTCACGACGAACAAATACGTGTGAAGGAGTTTTCAAACACGGGTGAACAAAGACATCAATGGACTGTGGACGAAGGAGAGCAGGTTTATCTGAACGCATTGCGTTTGTAAGCCTGCTGACGTATGAAGGGTGATTAACCGTTGGTGGGAAGCTCGAGGGAGAAACAAATTCACCAGGTAGTCGTAGTGTCGTGCCATATGCTAGCTCGGCGGTAGTGCAATGCTTAAGACAACCATCCGTAACATTGTTATGAGGAATGAACACTCCTTAGAGCTCAAATGCACTGAATGATGCAAGAGTAGAATCTTGGTGATGTTGGGGATGACAAAGTGGTAATACCTGTTTATGTGAGTAGATTCAAATATCTAAGGGTTGTGTGAATGCCTTCATACGACTGTGAGCGATCAACAATTCTCTGAGTGATTGGCCAGGCAATAACACTGGGTCACTCACTCACTGTATGTTCTTAACAAATAAAATCTTTCTATTAAGGTATCATGTGCCAGTTATTAATACGGTTTCTACCATAACAAATTCTGACTAGTAGAGTTATCTTACAAGCAGTATTAGAATTCATCAAAGAAGGCTTCAAGATATAATTTATTCCAAATGACTATTCGAGTTTAGCATGTGTAGAAAAAGGCAGGCAAATATTGACACAAAACTGGAATTACTAAAAAGATAACTTTACTTTGCTTTCCTGGAAGAAATGGAATTGATAGTGTTCTCTGAGCTCCTTGGTTTAATTGCGGAGCTTTCATCGTCTTTCTGGACGACATCTTCAGAGCAGTATTTAGGATAAAGTGAAATGATTTAAATTTCTTCATGAGTCTCCCGGTAACCATCTTTAGATATATACCAACTAATAAGAAGTAAATCAGGTGATCAGAAAGTTTAAAATCCCAATCAATAGAAAACGGTCAATAAATATCTAAAGATGGTTACCGGGAGACTCATGAAGAAATTTAAATCATTTCACTTTATCCTAAATACTGCTCTGAAGATGTCGTCCAGAAAGACGATGAAAGCTCCGCAATTAAACCAAGGAGCTCAGAGAACACTATCAATTCCATATCATCCACCTGAGTTACAAATCTTTTCTATTATTCCTGGAAGAAAGTTAAGGGTTATCTTTTGAACTTGTTGTAAAAATGACTACACTCTTAATTAATCATCGATAGCTTGTTGACTTCATTCAGCAATCGCAACGTAGAAAATGGCGAAAGTATCAGTCAGCATTGATACCAATCTACTATGTATCGTAAGTAGTTTTTGTATCGCTTCTATCCATTTTTATTAAGCGCTAATAAAAGTAGGACCACTTCATACCGAGTAACACAAACTGTGTAATAACAAAGTATGTTTGCAGTATTCATTGTGAATCGTAGAAGTTAACTCAGGGAAATAAGCTAAGTGGAACAGGTTTGTGAATGGGAAATCGGAACAACATGAGTCAAATTCCAACTGGTAGCTGCTACCTTGACGTAATGGTTGGGCCTTCAACCCTCAAAGACCCGGCAAGCCATTATGGAATAGCCGGAACGAATGTTTTGTAACTATTGTCAACCACTCGAGTCAGAGAAATACCCACTGATTCTCTTTAAAAACCACGTCGTCAACATGATTTGGGGCCTTGATTCTGGCTCCTGAGCTTCAGCTGAGTCAGACAACGCCAGAATTCTGGTATTCAGAGATTTTGAGTGTATTGTGTCTTAGAGAGACACAAATGCGAAAGCCAAGTGCGGTTGTTCACTTAGCCTTCACCTTGCCCATGAGGTGGACCTACATAACTCACCCTTGGGGGAAGGGGGGAATATTTTTAACTAGCTCTAGTGAATTTCTTCGCGTTGGAATAACAATGAGCTTGACGTCAGGAACTCACCACTCGATTGGAATCTAGTGGAAGGGAATCTGTGTGTTGTCCAGCTGAATGAATCTGTATGAATATGGGAAGAGAATGATGCTCACTGAGATGCCTTTTCATAGTCTCCTCTTACACCGTAGACAAATGTAGTTCGGCCGAAGTAGAAGATGCCTAATACCAAGTCGCTCAGATGCAATAACAGGAACACACAGGTTTATTCCCAACAGAACACTTGGCACTATGTGGAATATTCAGCAAGAAGTGCGATACGCCATCTAATCTTCTTTTACATTCCATAAAGAGGCAGAAAATAATTAAGATAAGATAAGCTAATAAAAGCTTTATTCCAAAACAGTACTTGTGATACAGAATGGAATTCTCAGCATTTCACTACACTATTGTATCCAGTTTGTACATTTACAATAAATAAAATTCTACATAGATTAAGGGTAGTTAGTCTCAGTTACTTTTGACAACAACATATTGGCATGTCGGTACCAAAGCCTAAATTAAACAGAGTGTTAGAAAAGTAGATACTACTAGCATATTTACTGGCGTAAGCGGTAACAAAAAGGTCGAGATATACAGAGTGTGAAAGAACGAAGAAGAATGTTTTAAGTAGAGTGTGTAAGGAAGAAAGAAACGAAGCAGCGCATAACAGAAAAAAGAGAAAAAAGGAAAAGAAAGAAAGAAAACGTTGTATCTATAAATGATATGAGTTGGAAAGACGAGATCCAATTGTTCTACTGACTATTTAATAAGTGAAAGGTTTCACGCCTAATGCATCCTTTATCGCACAGAACACGAGCTAAGTAGGGTATGGTTGAGTTTTTGTACTTACTAGTGCGCGAATATAGTTTCCTATATAGGCTTCTGGTTTTCCCTGAAGAGATAGAAGGGGAGAGTTGTGAATGAAGAGGGTGTTGTGAGTCAGATAAAATGGATTTTGCCTATTTTTCACATGACTCCACGTGCCTGTCGACCAGAATATTAACAAGCTGGTTAAGTGGCACATTGCCTACCACCCTTCTGACAACCTTTAACATCCTACGTAATAAGATATAGTCTGTCTTCAGTAGCCAGCCTTGGAAAAACTAAGGCGAAACAATAGAGAATAATAGGCAGGATGCAAGAGTTAACGAATCGTAGGAGTAAGGGTTGGGTTGGGTTATACCAGAATGTCTTAACTTCTTGATGTAGAAGGTAAGAGGGAATATTTTTTTAGAAATCATCAAGATATGAGACGACGAGGAAAGATCAGCAGATAGAATGGCGCCCAGATATTTAATTTCTGACTTGGTCTCTATTTCAGTGCCATCAATGTTGCACACCTCGTGAGTTCTAACCAGTTTGTTTAGGTCAGGTTTGTGCCTAAATGTGAAATTAACTGTTTGGCATTTGGAGGGGTTTAAGGTGAGACCGTTTTCCTTGGACCATTGGCTGATTTCTGATAAAAAGCCGTTTAGTTTAGAGCAGTCACTTTGACATTTGACAGGCAGAGATACAGTTAGATCATCAGTATATTTGACAAAATTAATGTCATTTGAAGATGGTAGGTCATGTAGAAAGAAAGAAGAGAGAAGTGGGGAAAGTACAGCCCCTTGGGGGACACCAGATTCAGTGAGCACAGCATAGGAGGATTTACCTTTGTATACAGTCTACTGCATTCTGTTAGAGAGGTAGGAATGCAACCAGTTAGTGACCCAGGACTTGGTTTGTGTCATGGAGAGCTTATTTAGCAAGAGACATCTAGATACAGAGTCGAAAGCAGAAGTGAAGTCGAGAAACGTGAAGCGGACGTATTTGGCACCTTTATCTAATGATGAGACGATACTGTTGTGAAAGACGGCTGCAGCGTCTAAAGTATTCCTACCCTGTAGGAGTACTTTAGACGCTGGGCAGGGCATTTGCATTAATAACAATGTCAGTAAGAATGTGTGTCAAATTAAAATTAAAGTGGATGTATTACCAAGAGTATATTAGTGAAAGAAACCATGACAATGGAAATCTACTGAGTGTTTCCACCAACAGTTGTTACCTTGACGTAGTGGTCGCGCTTGCACTGGCATGAACTAATGCTCCTGTAGGTCCTACCATGCCAGTAAGATTGTTAGCATAGTGATCAGACTAGCTAGCCAGCTGTCTTTGATCACAGGTGTCTGAGTTCTATTTCCCGTATTAAGTGGTGTAATAAGGTGAGCAATACTGAGGTTAGGCGACAGTCGAGTGCTAGGTAGGTAGGTGGGAGGGGAAATCAATCGACTAGGTTGTGAAGTTACATCGGTTGACATGGTTGAGACATGTGTTACGCATGCATGCCTAGCCATCGCCGTCCTCGACAGGCAATGTTATCCACTGACATAGCATCAGGTTGGAAAAAAAACTACTGGTAGTCAAACCAAATCATGGCTTCATCATCAGTCAATGAAATCCTCAACAGTTAGCTCAAGCCAGCCACGTCGGGAGGCGCAGACTTCCTGCCTAGTTGATATCTTCAAGATGGTAGGAACCAATGAAGGCTCCAAGTGACGGTTCTCAGTGATGGCTGGCGCTGACGCAGATGCATTCACTATTTGTGATTTGTCATATCCAGTAAAATTCCACTGTTCTTCCATAATACTCTTGTTTTCGCCTCACATTTCTGTTTATCATCTCCCTATCTTCTCTTGCTTTGTGTACTACAAGGAGAGAGGGAGTGTGACAACACGAACTGGCAAACATCTGTCAAAGTTCTACATTGAAACCACTGAGTCAGTCAGTCAGTCAGTCAAGTTAGTAGTGTCAAGCCTCACACTCTTCTCATCACATAAAACCTTTACAAAATAAAGTATTGTGGAGTTCTTACACTCAGTCGTCTGAGCATAAAGTCCTCCATAGTTGATTCTAGTTCTACCTGATGAAATGCAAGTAGATTTATGTAAAGATAGGATTCTCAGAATCTGACAAGATATCATTCGTCAGTTTACTGCATGAGTTCAAGTGCCTGTCTACAGCACTATTAACGAGTCGGCATAGCAGTACCCCACTCGGAATACAAGAATTAACAGACTGTAGAAGTCTTAACTTCCTTGAATGGAGGGTTAGGTGAAGTATCTTTGTAGAAACTATCATGACGTGGGAAGACGAGGAAAAATCAGACGAAAGGCACATTCCAGGGTTTTTAACACTAGACTTAGATTCAACTTCAATACCATCTATGATACACGAATCATGCGAACGAACCAGTTCATGAAAATCGCACTGAAATTAACAATCTGATATCTGAATGGATTTACCTTAAGATCTTGTGGCAGGAATCACCGAGGAGACTGTCCATTATGGAAAAATCTGATCGAGATTTAACCGGAATAGTAATAGTCAGATCATCGGATAATTAAAGAATTTGGTTTGATCAGAATGAGGCAACTCATGTAGGAAGAAGCAAACAGAAAGTGAGAAAGATCAGCATCTTGGGAAAGACTAGGTACAGTAAGTAAGGCAGTGGGAGACTTCCCATTACGTACGGCGTACTGCTTCCCATCAGAAAAACAAGAATGCAGCCATTAATTAATCCATCACCCTGTTAATAATAGTAATTTATATTTCGTATAAATGGGTAAGTTTACGAGAAATGCATGCCATTTTTACAGGCATGATCAGTAATCTTATCAATTACATTCCTGAAGTATCATATATTAACACTTTTTCAAAAGTTTAAATTGTTCAATTATTGTGCAAGCAATCAGAACAGGTTCCTGTAAATGTTACATTGTAAGGTTACCATCAAAGTTGACTGACAACCCAAACTTCGTTCCGTTTCCTGCTGACAGTTATGGTCGACCAGTGAACAGCGTATATCTAGATGAGTGCTATGCCGCCATGTGATTGAACGCTGTTTCCGGAAGAGAAGAATGTCCTGGGCAGCTGCAAAATGGTATTAAATGCAATTATGGATAATACATCAATGAAAGTGCATTTACAAGATAAACACAAGAAGCTATATAGTACTGAAATGATAGTATACATTTGCAATGTTTAATGCTAAACATATTGGTCTAAACATAGAAACTATGATGTTTTCGATGAAGATATAGCCTTGTTCAAACATTGGTGTTGTTGTGTTTCTAATCAAAGCAATCAGACTTTGGGAAAGCAACGAATATGAACAAAGAGCAAGTTTTAGCTTTAACAATGGCCTAGGTAGTTAACATAAAGTAGAGTATAATAGTGAGTAAATAAAAAGATTATTGTGGGGTGTGTAAGCGATATTTAAGTGAGAAGTGAATTCAAAGATCTGGAAAATCAGAACCCATAGAATAAGCTGACCTGTAAGATGTCTCACGAATTTCTGTAGGTTCCAATGGATAGCATCTTGACAAGACGCTGAACAGGACTGTAGATGGTAGGAACAAAAGCGTTTTTTTTTTATAACTTAGATCTGTACAACCCTTATCCTGTGTTAATACTCCAGACTGATGTTTAATTCTCGAACTGTCAAAAAATGCATGCTGCTGTCCTACAGATTGAAGTGATTCACATTTGTGACCGCTACCATATCTGCTGATCAGGACGCGCCATTCTTCCTCCATTTTGACGCTAAGCTCTGAGACTGTTTTGCTACAACTGTAGTTGCAGCGTTGCAATGCCCTGAGCCCGTCCCAGTCATACAGTATGCTGTACATTAATAGGTTTCATGACAAGCGCTTCCCATTAGGTCACCAGATACATTGACACCAGAAGACATTCTTAGCAGTATCACCTTTATACATGCATATAAGTATTTGTTACAAACGACTAAGAAAATGGCGTTTACTTTAAGAAGTATAAAGTATATGAGTAGCTAGTATTACAGCAACTAAGTTATAGTCTATTTTGCAGAGTTAAACAATTAGTGATAAAACTATGTAGAATGATCCTGAAGAAAACAGTTGGTTAACAGAACTAGTTATGCTAAATTTTCATCACCGATTTTCATATGGTGTGCGTCAAAGTAACCCTTCAACTCATGCTATGTTAAAAATACTGCGAAATGTTATAGAATTATACGTTTTAGAAAAGTATATGACTCTGTAAAGTCATTTTGACACAAAAGATAGCAGTGTATTATAAACTATATATATATATATATATATATATATATATATATATATATATATATATATGTAAAATATTAAAAGGTGTGGTTGCTAATATAATTGTTTCCAGAGTTACTTATACCAACACAACTTAGTGAAGATTATACAGAATAGCAAATCAGTAAGTTAGTTAAACGTTGGCTGCGTAAGTAGTAGAGACGAGTTATACGTATGTGACTATACTGAAGACTGGACTGGCTTGCATTTACCATTCTACCAACAGTTTTGGTCTTTTAGACGAGCGAGCTTGTTTAACATAAAAGGCTAAGGTACAGGGTCGAAAGCAGATGTGTAATCAAGGAAGGTACACCGAACATATTTAGCACCTTTGTCTAAACTAAAGACAATATTATGATACAAGACAACAGTAGCGTCTAAATTAGTCATCTTGGTACGTGATATCAGTCCTCAAGTAATGTAGGCAAGCCAATTCAAAATGTATGCATTGAGATGATCTATGGTGTCCCTCTAAAATGGACGGACAGTGGTGGTTGTCTTTTAAAATTCTGTCCAAGTAACCGTCTGTTCCTGGTGACTGTCGATACCAAGTAGACGACAGATACAAAGGAGTCTCTTAGCTATAAGTCGTCTATGTGTAGGGCCGTGGAAGTTTGCCGTTCCTTCTGCTATATCTAATGGGAAGCTAACCTCACATTGCACATTATTCCATTCACACGTATTCCCACAATTGAACGGAGAGAGAAGACACTAGCTTGGATATCCTTATATTTCTAGTTTTTTAATGAGGACAGATGTCTTCGGTTCAGCGAAAGACATATCAAGCAATCCACAATCAAGAAAAGAATACTCACCCTTGAACTTCTCATGTGTCCAGGTTTTATAATGAGGCCATGTGATTCATATTTAGGAAAGGATTTACTAAGCCATTTGTGAATGACAACAACTATCATCCAGCTTGGGTCCTTCATACAGTCTGTCGTGGAGATAATAGCGGAGACAGATAGGAATCTGCAGTCAAATAATAATAAGTACCAGAAAGATTCTATGACCTTATCCAAAACGAATTATGCAGGTATGTTAATCACCACAGGCTTCAGAGATGAAGATAAGCGAAAGGTGTTCAAACTTAAGCTGAATCTTGGTGTTCTCAGACGGCGGTGCGAGGGAGCAGCGAAAGTAATGGGAAAGGTGTCGGAAACAAGTTACATCCGAACCTACTTCGGTTCTTTAGGTTAATGAACTGTAGAAAAACATACAAGGTAAAACAATCTCCAAGGTATGCGAAATATTACTGACTTATCAGGAACTCTAACATCTTGGGTGGTAATTCAAGTGTTCTGCAGCTGTACATAATTTTCCCGTCATTCACCTTCCACATGTGAAGATGGGTCCTCCAACGATAGTTATGGCTGCCAATGGTGTCTTCAACCCAAGACAAGATGGAGTACCAACACCTGGTGGTATGACTCCAGAAGTGTTTAAGGACGTCAGTAGTGCAACTAGTCACACTTCCGAAAGATATGCACAAAGGTGCATAAAGGAGACATAATGAAACCGATATGTTTATTAAAAAGAACAGTTAGACTGAGGTTAGTAGGGATTATCAGAATTTGAAAGATAACTGGGCATGAGTATATCCGTGCCACCTTGAACACTGGAACTCTATGTAAAGGATGAAAAATCAATCCAATATAGACATTTCGGATAATAAACTGAGGAAGTAAAAGGAATGGCTCTCTGAGTATGTCAAGAAGCTAACAGAGATGTGAACGATGGCAGGACATAGTATGAACCAGTGCAGAGATGAAAAACTAAGAGAAAAGCTGAGTATAATCCACAGGATTCAATGGAAATGAGTGGAGTAGAATGTTAGGATAGACAATGGATGGTTCCTCGACATATTAATGACTAAAACAGAAAAGGCTGTATGTAACACAGGCATCACACCACCGAATAAAATAACGAAGGGACTATCTGGAAAGAGATCAGTGCTGATGAAGCCAGTGGAAGGTAGTAAAAGAAGCCGATTATGAGAGAGATGTAAGAGAGGAAACGCTGGAGTGATTACTTCAAAGGAGTCTCTAGTCGACCACCGTCTACAACTCGCTTAGAAATTTTACCAGGAAACACAGAACTACCAGTGAACATCAAACCTCGAAAAGTAGCAGAAATCTTGAAGAAAACGCAGTCACTAAAATCTGAGAAAGCAGCACTGAGGACGAACCTGCAGACCTACGCATCATCATCTAGCAAAGTTTGAAATGGTAGTTAACTCTGCATCTTAGACTCATTGGTTTTGAGAAGGCCTTTGTCAGTGTTAACCGCAAAGTGATTAGGAAACCATTTCAACTCTACAGTGTACAGAGCCGCATCGAACTGTTATCCGGTTATGTCAAATGCTAAGGGATTCAGTATAGCGTTTATACTGAAGACAGGAGTTAGACCGTGTTGTCTACTGTTACCGATGATTTTTCTGATTAAGTTGGGTTGAGCCATGTGGCAACTATTGGGGGGTGAGAAAACGGGCATACACTGGAGTGACAAAAGACTGCAGAATATCTGGATTTCGCGGATAATACATGTCACATCTAGCACAAACTCAGAGAGATGTAAGCGATAACCAACAAACTGGCAGAAATCGTAGAGACTACAGGACTCAAGATTAACAGTGTAAGCGCAATATCGCTTGAAATTAAGTCACGCGTAGATAAAGGCTATCCCGGTCCAGAACAAACAAGAAGCCGGTCACTGTTTCTACGGTACTATTAATAAACAAATCAATAATTATATATACAACAAACCTTAACGGTTTCAAGAGTACAAAGCACAACGCTTAACAGAAAGCAAGGTACCGCTATCAGAGCGGAATAACGTTAAAGCCAAAATTGCGAACTAGCCGGAACCAGACACGACCGTTCAGGTAAGCAGTCAGTAGAAGAATGAACCCAAGTAAGGCATGGCATAAAACAGAGAGCGTTTAAGAGAGATAGACCGAGCATAGGCACAAAGATAGAATTTAATTGGCTACTTAACCAGGTAGGAAAATACAGATGAAAATCAATAAATAAGATAAACTCGACAGAATAGTACAAAGTTAGACATGGGTCAGCAAAAATAACAGTTCACAAAATACTCTGATTGGGCCATGAGTTCAACTGTCTGACTAAACGGATCGAGGTAAAAACACATACACACAGTTCATTAAACAAGCAGGGATAGACACGTTAGGCATGGATAATTGGGTTGCAACAACGCTAGGCTGATCCGGGACAGGTTGACTTGATTCAAGGATGGGAATAGAATTGATCTTACACCGGCCCCCAAAATCCGACTAGGATTTTATGAATCATGTTATACAGAATAACCCTCGTGCCCGGCTCTCTTACAAATGACTTCCCTCTAGTAGGCATATCTTACGTATATCGCGCTTCACCTCGCCGTTTCTCGTTCTTATTGTAACCGTTCTGACAAGTTCGTCCGCGGATTGCTCGCATTCCGCAATAACTCCTCGCGGCCAACGCCTAGCCAACCATCTTGCCACCACAGAAATCGTAATGCTCCTCGATCGTCTACTGGCACCTTCACTTGCATAAACATATCAGCTATGTCCGCGACTACAGCAATAGGCTTTTCTCGAAAGCGCAACAGAACACCAACAAGCTCGGCAATCGTATCAGGTCCTTGATATAGCTTATCGTTCAAAGAATAACCTCTAAAGGTTGCGGCGCAATCTATAACTCTTCTCAGTTTATCTGGCTTTTTCGTTTTCATAACGGGATGATGTGGAAGATACCACCTCGAACGATAGTTCGCTGCTAGCTGCTTTGGGGGTACCGGAAGGGCATAACCATTTTTTAACATCGTATTTATCCCATCCACATATCGTGCTAAAAGGTTCTTGTCACACGATAACCTCTGTTTCAGATTGAGTAACGGCTTTATGGCGACTACATAATTATTGTCCGTTACCTTTGTTGGATCTTCCCATGGCAAGGGAATGATGTAATGCGCCTTTTCTACGACGGTGCTTTGAGTAACAAACTCGATTGCCTTACGATCTTCAATAGAAAATGAGTTTTTGTTTTCTTCAGTATCCTTAAGCTCAGCTTGATGTAGACTTCTGATGTCGTCTTTGATACTGTCTTCGCTGATTCGAGCGTAATTGACAGTGCCTCTTTTCGTATTTCCATGAGTTTTCCGTTCGTCGTCCTCGGCTAACTTCACATGCAGCTCGGCCATTTCGACATCATGTCTAGCCTTTAGCAACTTTTTCTCTAACTCTAACTCCTCTCGAAGCTGTTTCTCTTTTAGCTGCGCCCTTAGTAGCAACGACTTAGCACTAGTTACTCGCGATAATGATAATTTCGAACTACTGACATGAGAGCCGGGGCACGAAAGATTATCAACATGATCATTTATACGAACGGGGACTTGCCGACTCTCCGACTGCTGCTCCGAAATTTGATTCCCTGATCTGGTTTGCATTGTTCCAAAGACAATGTATTTTCAACAACGTTGCGTGCTGCCAATTCACCACAGTTTCTTCTCGATGAACGTTCAGTACTGACCAGTTCAGCACGTCCTTTTCTTATTTGACGTTAATTACTGATCAGTTCAGTACGGTCTCGATCTCTGTAACGTTAAGTACTCCGTTAAGTACTGTAAGCGCAATATCGCTTGAAATTAAGTCACGCGTAGATAAAGGCTATCCCGGTCCAGAACAAACAAGAAGCCGGTCACTGTTTCTACGGTACTATTAATAAACAAATCAATAATTATATATACAACAAACCTTAACGGTTTCAAGAGTACAAAGCACAACGCTTAACAGAAAGCAAGGTACCGCTATCAGAGCGGAATAACGTTAAAGCCAAAATTGCGAACTAGCCGGAACCAGACACGACCGTTCAGGTAAGCAGTCAGTAGAAGAATGAACCCAAGTAAGGCATGGCATAAAACAGAGAGCGTTTAAGAGAAATAGACCGAGCATAGGCACAAAGATAGAATTTAATTGGCTACTTAACCAGGTAGGAAAATACAGATGAAAATCCATAAATAAGATAAACTCGACAGAATAGTACAAAGTTAGACATGGGTCGGCAAAAATAACAGTTCACAAAATACTCTGATTGGGCCATGAGTTCAACTGTCTGACTAAACGGATCGAGGTAAAAACAAATACACACAGTTCATTAAACAAGCAGCGATAGACACGTTAGGCATGGATAATTGGGTTGCAACAACTCTAGGCTGATCCGGGACAGGTTGACTTGATTCAAGGATGGGAATAGAATTGATCTTACAAACAGATAGAAGTTAGAGGTGATGAAAATACTCGACCAACAACAAACACCAATCACTCACTGTCAGCCCAAGCTTGTTATAATTCTGAATTAAATCTCAGTAATTCTGAAATAGTTCTAGCATTCTATAGTGAGTAAATTCTGAATTTGTTCTGAAATCTTTTGTTCAGTGGCACAGACTAGAACTCAGTGACAGTATTCACAATAACCAGCGTTAATTCAGATCCGTGTACTTCTTGAAAGCATTGTTAGGAGTAGATCAGAACCTACCGGGTTTGCTTATAAGCTTAATTTCAGCATAATTCAAGCCTTCGGAGATCATTTTCAGCATCGACTAGCACTAATTCAGAACGAAAAGACTTAATTCAGCACATAGTGGCAATTTTTTCAGCCTAATTCAAGCCTTCGGAGATCATTTTCAGCATCGACTAGCACTAATTCAGAACGAAAAGACTTAATTCAGCACATAGTGGCAATTTTTTCAGCCTAATTCAAGCCTTCGGAGATCATTTTCAGCATCGACTAGCACTAATTCAGAACGAAAAGACTTAATTCAGCACATAGTGGCAATTTTTTCAGCCTAATTCAAGCCTTCGGAGATCATTTTCAGCATCGACTAGCACTAATTCAGAACGAAAAGACTTAATTCAGCACATAGTGGCAATTTTTTCAGCCTAATTCAAGCCTTCGGAGATCATTTTCAGCATCGACTAGCACTAATTCAGAACGAAAAGACTTAATTCAGCACATAGTGGCAATTTTTTCAGCCTAATTCAAGCCTTCGGAGATCATTTTCAGCATCGACTAGCACTAATTCAGAACGAAAAGACTTAATTCAGCACATAGTGGCAATTTTTTCAGCCTAATTCAAGCCTTCGGAGATCATTTTCAGCATCGACTAGCACTAATTCAGAACGAAAAGACTTAATTCAGCACATAGTGGCAATTTTTTCAGCCTAATTCAAGCCTTCGGAGATCATTTTCAGCATCGACTAGCACTAATTCAGAACGAAAAGACTTAATTCAGCACATAGTGGCAATTTTTTCAGCCTAATTCAAGCCTTCGGAGATCATTTTCAGCATCGACTAGCACTAATTCAGAACGAAAAGACTTAATTCAGCACATAGTGGCAATTTTTTCAGCCTAATTCAAGCCTTCGGAGATCATTTTCAGCATCGACTAGCACTAATTCAGAACGAAAAGACTTAATTCAGCACATAGTGGCAATTTTTTCAGCCTAATTCAAGCCTTCGGAGATCATTTTCAGCATCGACTAGCACTAATTCAGAACGAAAAGACTTAATTCAGCACATAGTGGCAATTTTTTCAGCCTAATTCAAGCCTTCGCAGATCATTTTCAGCATCGACTAGCACTAATTCAGAACGAAAAGACTTAATTCAGCACATAGTGGCAATTTTTTCAGCCTAATTCAAGCCTTCGGAGATCATTTTCAGCATCGACTAGCACTAATTCAGAACGAAAAGACTTAATTCAGCACATAGTGGCAATTTTTTCAGCCTAATTCAAGCCTTCGCAGATCATTTTCAGCATCGACTAGCACTAATTCAGAACGAAAAGACTTAATTCAGCACATAGTGGCAATTTTTTCAGCCTAATTCAAGCCTTCGGAGATCATTTTCAGCATCGACTAGCACTAATTCAGAACGAAAAGACTTAATTCAGCACATAGTGGCAATTTTTTCAGCCTAATTCAAGCCTTCGGAGATCATTTTCAGCATCGACTAGCACTAATTCAGAACGAAAAGACTTAATTCAGCACATAGTGGCAATTTTTTCAGCCTAATTCAAGCCTTCGCAGATCATTTTCAGCATCGACTAGCACTAATTCAGAACGAAAAGACTTAATTCAGCACATAGTGGCAATTTTTTCAGCCTAATTCAAGCCTTCGGAGATCATTTTCAGCATCGACTAGCACTAATTCAGAACGAAAAGACTTAATTCAGCACATAGTGGCAATTTTTTCAGCCTAATTCAAGCCTTCGCAGATCATTTTCAGCATCGACTAGCACTAATTCAGAACGAAAAGACTTAATTCAGCACATAGTGGCAATTTTTTCAGCCTAATTCAAGCCTTCGCAGATCATTTTCAGCATCGACTAGCACTAATTCAGAACGAAAAGACTTAATTCAGCACATAGTGGCAATTTTTTCAGCCTAATTCAAGCCTTCGCAGATCATTTTCAGCATCGACTAGCACTAATTCAGAACGAAAAGACTTAATTCAGCACATAGTGGCAATTTTTTCAGCCTAATTCAAGCCTTCGGAGATCATTTTCAGCATCGACTAGCACTAATTCAGAACGAAAAGACTTAATTCAGCACATAGTGGCAATTTTTTCAGCCTAATTCAAGCCTTCGCAGATCATTTTCAGCATCGACTAGCACTAATTCAGAACGAAAAGACTTAATTCAGCACATAGTGGCAATTTTTTCAGCCTAATTCAAGCCTTCGGAGATCATTTTCAGCATCGACTAGCACTAATTCAGAACGAAAAGACTTAATTCAGCACATAGTGGCAATTTTTTCAGCCTAATTCAAGCCTTCGCAGATCATTTTCAGCATCGACTAGCACTAATTCAGAACGAAAAGACTTAATTCAGCACATAGTGGCAATTTTTTCAGCCTAATTCAAGCCTTCGGAGATCATTTTCAGCATCGACTAGCACTAATTCAGAACGAAAAGACTTAATTCAGCACATAGTGGCAATTTTTTCAGCCTAATTCAAGCCTTCGGAGATCATTTTCAGCATCGACTAGCACTAATTCAGAACGAAAAGACTTAATTCAGCACATAGTGGCAATTTTTTCAGCCTAATTCAAGCCTTCGGAGATCATTTTCAGCATCGACTAGCACTAATTCAGAACGAAAAGACTTAATTCAGCACATAGTGGCAATTTTTTCAGCCTAATTCAAGCCTTCGGAGATCATTTTCAGCATCGACTAGCACTAATTCAGAACGAAAAGACTTAATTCAGCACATAGTGGCAATTTTTTCAGCCTAATTCAAGCCTTCGGAGATCATTTTCAGCATCGACTAGCACTAATTCAGAACGAAAAGACTTAATTCAGCACATAGTGGCAATTTTTTCAGCCTAATTCAAGCCTTCGGAGATCATTTTCAGCATCGACTAGCACTAATTCAGAACGAAAAGACTTAATTCAGCACATAGTGGCAATTTTTTCAGCCTAATTCAAGCCTTCGGAGATCATTTTCAGCATCGACTAGCACTAATTCAGAACGAAAAGACTTAATTCAGCACATAGTGGCAATTTTTTCAGCCTAATTCAAGCCTTCGGAGATCATTTTCAGCATCGACTAGCACTAATTCAGAACGAAAAGACTTAATTCAGCACATAGTGGCAATTTTTTCAGCCTAATTCAAGCCTTCGGAGATCATTTTCAGCATCGACTAGCACTAATTCAGAACGAAAAGACTTAATTCAGCACATAGTGGCAATTTTTTCAGCCTAATTCAAGCCTTCGCAGATCATTTTCAGCATCGACTAGCACTAATTCAGAACGAAAAGACTTAATTCAGCACATAGTGGCAATTTTTTCAGCCTAATTCAAGCCTTCGGAGATCATTTTCAGCATCGACTAGCACTAATTCAGAACGAAAAGACTTAATTCAGCACATAGTGGCAATTTTTTCAGCCTAATTCAAGCCTTCGGAGATCATTTTCAGCATCGACTAGCACTAATTCAGAACGAAAAGACTTAATTCAGCACATAGTGGCAATTTTTTCAGCCTAATTCAAGCCTTCGGAGATCATTTTCAGCATCGACTAGCACTAATTCAGAACGAAAAGACTTAATTCAGCACATAGTGGCAATTTTTTCAGCCTAATTCAAGCCTTCGGAGATCATTTTCAGCATCGACTAGCACTAATTCAGAACGAAAAGACTTAATTCAGCACATAGTGGCAATTTTTTCAGCCTAATTCAAGCCTTCGGAGATCATTTTCAGCATCGACTAGCACTAATTCAGAACGAAAAGACTTAATTCAGCACATAGTGGCAATTTTTTCAGCCTAATTCAAGCCTTCGGAGATCATTTTCAGCATCGACTAGCACTAATTCAGAACGAAAAGACTTAATTCAGCACATAGTGGCAATTTTTTCAGCCTAATTCAAGCCTTCGGCAGATCATTTTCAGCATCGACTAGCACTAATTCAGAACGAAAAGACTTAATTCAGCACATAGTGGCAATTTTTTCAGCCTAATTCAAGCCTTCGGAGATCATTTTCAGCATCGACTAGCACTAATTCAGAACGAAAAGACTTAATTCAGCACATAGTGGCAATTTTTTCAGCCTAATTCAAGCCTTCGGAGATCATTTTCAGCATCGACTAGCACTAATTCAGAACGAAAAGACTTAATTCAGCACATAGTGGCAATTTTTTCAGCCTAATTCAAGCCTTCGCAGATCATTTTCAGCATCGACTAGCACTAATTCAGAACGAAAAGACTTAATTCAGCACATAGTGGCAATTTTTTCAGCCTAATTCAAGCCTTCGCAGATCATTTTCAGCATCGACTAGCACTAATTCAGAACGAAAAGACTTAATTCAGCACATAGTGGCAATTTTTTCAGCCTAATTCAAGCCTTCGCAGATCATTTTCAGCATCGACTAGCACTAATTCAGAACGAAAAGACTTAATTCAGCACATAGTGGCAATTTTTTCAGCCTAATTCAAGCCTTCGGAGATCATTTTCAGCATCGACTAGCACTAATTCAGAACGAAAAGACTTAATTCAGCACATAGTGGCAATTTTTTCAGCCTAATTCAAGCCTTCGGAGATCATTTTCAGCATCGACTAGCACTAATTCAGAACGAAAAGACTTAATTCAGCACATAGTGGCAATTTTTTCAGCCTAATTCAAGCCTTCGCAGATCATTTTCAGCATCGACTAGCACTAATTCAGAACGAAAAGACTTAATTCAGCACATAGTGGCAATTTTTTCAGCCTAATTCAAGCCTTCGGAGATCATTTTCAGCATCGACTAGCACTAATTCAGAACGAAAAGACTTAATTCAGCACATAGTGGCAATTTTTTCAGCCTAATTCAAGCCTTCGGAGATCATTTTCAGCATCGACTAGCACTAATTCAGAACGAAAAGACTTAATTCAGCACATAGTGGCAATTTTTTCAGCCTAATTCAAGCCTTCGCAGATCATTTTCAGCATCGACTAGCACTAATTCAGAACGAAAAGACTTAATTCAGCACATAGTGGCAATTTTTTCAGCCTAATTCAAGCCTTCGGAGATCATTTTCAGCATCGACTAGCACTAATTCAGAACGAAAAGACTTAATTCAGCACATAGTGGCAATTTTTTCAGCCTAATTCAAGCCTTCGGAGATCATTTTCAGCATCGACTAGCACTAATTCAGAACGAAAAGACTTAATTCAGCACATAGTGGCAATTTTTTCAGCCTAATTCAAGCCTTCGGAGATCATTTTCAGCATCGACTAGCACTAATTCAGAACGAAAAGACTTAATTCAGCACATAGTGGCAATTTTTTCAGCCTAATTCAAGCCTTCGGAGATCATTTTCAGCATCGACTAGCACTAATTCAGAACGAAAAGACTTAATTCAGCACATAGTGGCAATTTTTTCAGCCTAATTCAAGCCTTCGGAGATCATTTTCAGCATCGACTAGCACTAATTCAGAACGAAAAGACTTAATTCAGCACATAGTGGCAATTTTTTCAGCCTAATTCAAGCCTTCGGAGATCATTTTCAGCATCGACTAGCACTAATTCAGAACGAAAAGACTTAATTCAGCACATAGTGGCAATTTTTTCAGCCTAATTCAAGCCTTCGGAGATCATTTTCAGCATCGACTAGCACTAATTCAGAACGAAAAGACTTAATTCAGCACATAGTGGCAATTTTTTCAGCCTAATTCAAGCCTTCGGAGATCATTTTCAGCATCGACTAGCACTAATTCAGAACGAAAAGACTTAATTCAGCACATAGTGGCAATTTTTTCAGCCTAATTCAAGCCTTCGGAGATCATTTTCAGCATCGACTAGCACTAATTCAGAACGAAAAGACTTAATTCAGCACATAGTGGCAATTTTTTCAGCCTAATTCAAGCCTTCGGAGATCATTTTCAGCATCGACTAGCACTAATTCAGAACGAAAAGACTTAATTCAGCACATAGTGGCAATTTTTTCAGCCTAATTCAAGCCTTCGGAGATCATTTTCAGCATCGACTAGCACTAATTCAGAACGAAAAGACTTAATTCAGCACATAGTGGCAATTTTTTCAGCCTAATTCAAGCCTTCGGAGATCATTTTCAGCATCGACTAGCACTAATTCAGAACGAAAAGACTTAATTCAGCACATAGTGGCAATTTTTTCAGCCTAATTCAAGCCTTCGGAGATCATTTTCAGCATCGACTAGCACTAATTCAGAACGAAAAGACTTAATTCAGCACATAGTGGCAATTTTTTCAGCCTAATTCAAGCCTTCGGAGATCATTTTCAGCATCGACTAGCACTAATTCAGAACGAAAAGACTTAATTCAGCACATAGTGGCAATTTTTTCAGCCTAATTCAAGCCTTCGCAGATCATTTTCAGCATCGACTAGCACTAATTCAGAACGAAAAGACTTAATTCAGCACATAGTGGCAATTTTTTCAGCCTAATTCAAGCCTTCGGAGATCATTTTCAGCATCGACTAGCACTAATTCAGAACGAAAAGACTTAATTCAGCACATAGTGGCAATTTTTTCAGCCTAATTCAAGCCTTCGGAGATCATTTTCAGCATCGACTAGCACTAATTCAGAACGAAAAGACTTAATTCAGCACATAGTGGCAATTTTTTCAGCCTAATTCAAGCCTTCGGAGATCATTTTCAGCATCGACTAGCACTAATTCAGAACGAAAAGACTTAATTCAGCACATAGTGGCAATTTTTTCAGCCTAATTCAAGCCTTCGGAGATCATTTTCAGCATCGACTAGCACTAATTCAGAACGAAAAGACTTAATTCAGCACATAGTGGCAATTTTTTCAGCCTAATTCAAGCCTTCGGAGATCATTTTCAGCATCGACTAGCACTAATTCAGAACGAAAAGACTTAATTCAGCACATAGTGGCAATTTTTTCAGCCTAATTCAAGCCTTCGCAGATCATTTTCAGCATCGACTAGCACTAATTCAGAACGAAAAGACTTAATTCAGCACATAGTGGCAATTTTTTCAGCCTAATTCAAGCCTTCGGAGATCATTTTCAGCATCGACTAGCACTAATTCAGAACGAAAAGACTTAATTCAGCACATAGTGGCAATTTTTTCAGCCTAATTCAAGCCTTCGGAGATCATTTTCAGCATCGACTAGCACTAATTCAGAACGAAAAGACTTAATTCAGCACATAGTGGCAATTTTTTCAGCCTAATTCAAGCCTTCGCAGATCATTTTCAGCATCGACTAGCACTAATTCAGAACGAAAAGACTTAATTCAGCACATAGTGGCAATTTTTTCAGCCTAATTCAAGCCTTCGGAGATCATTTTCAGCATCGACTAGCACTAATTCAGAACGAAAAGACTTAATTCAGCACATAGTGGCAATTTTTTCAGCCTAATTCAAGCCTTCGGAGATCATTTTCAGCATCGACTAGCACTAATTCAGAACGAAAAGACTTAATTCAGCACATAGTGGCAATTTTTTCAGCCTAATTCAAGCCTTCGCAGATCATTTTCAGCATCGACTAGCACTAATTCAGAACGAAAAGACTTAATTCAGCACATAGTGGCAATTTTTTCAGCCTAATTCAAGCCTTCGCAGATCATTTTCAGCATCGACTAGCACTAATTGAGAGCGAAATTAATTCTATTAATTATCATCACCCGTGTCGTGCACCAGCGAATTTCATTATTTTGCAGAATAAATCAGTTTTTATAATTGACAGATTTGTATTTATATACTCTAGTACAACATCACTGCAATCCCTTCAAGTGCTATCCACTGGCAGCATCCTGCAAATAAGCAGAATAAAATATTATTGGGTGAAAAATTGTGCTCAGCACATTCTGAGCATTTACATTTATAGAAGTTTATTTACATAATTGCCACTGTTAAATCGCCCGGTATCTTTTTCATTTACCTAAAAATGAAAACAATATTGTGATTACTACATGTTGAACAAACGTTCACTTATAGAAGTAAGCAGGTGTTTCGCAATATTACCTGAATTCCTTGCTTCCGCTTACGCCTCTGGACACGATCTTTCAAATTATGAAAATACGATTTCGTGGCCCTATCCATCATTTCACCAATCTCTCTTGTCGTCATTAGTTGGCCGGAGAAGTGCGACATAATTAAAGCTAGAGAACTAATTACTTCATTAATGAAACTTACTTCTCATTATTTTATAAAAGGCATAAGGCACAATGCTTGACTTTGTCAAAGTCCCCTGGAATGTAAACTGCAAACCCAATTCAGGTTTTATAACATGGTGCATCATGACCTTAAGTGATAACTTTGGATCACTCTGAAGGCAGCTAGCCATCTTAGCAGTCTACAAAAAATAAGAATTAAATGCGTCAACTCACATATTGCTGTTTGTACTTGTCGTCTCTTAAAGATGCTTCCAGCATCTCTAACTGGTCTTCATTCTCGATCGGAAACTGCAGTGTTAAGTCCCCATTTGCTGGAGGGTAGGTTTGCTGTCGAGATTTTCTGTCAGTAGTCACAATGTTCAATATTTTCGTGCATAGGTTAATGATTTCCATATTTGTATCTTTAAATAAATAATTATTTCAAGTAGTTACCGAGTAATTTCTTCATTGAGGATTCAGTAGCATATTCGTGTAAGAAAACTTAAGT